>JAIGNY010000500.1:0-120000 GCA_020152595.1 Chiridota heheva
TTTTTTTGTTGGAAACTTTCACTGTAAAAAATGTTGTCTTAAAATTTTGGCTCAAGCGAGATATTTTGATTTTCTGTAATTCTATAATTTACTCTTCCAAGAGATACTTATTGTACATTTTGAGTTAAAGGTTTAGAAATGTGAGATAAATGAATGCAAGAAACAAGAAGTGGTAGGGTAGGTCTGGAAAATAGGAAGATTTTGGGTGAATTTTTAGCTTGACTTAGAAGAATAGTAGAGCTATTCTACTACCCCCGGCGTCAGTGTCCAGTTAAAGTTTTGCTTAAAGTTTTCATAACTTAGGGTATGGCTAGTGTACATTCATGTGACTTGGCATAGGGGTAGAGGACATTAGTACTGATCATATGAACATGATTGGAGGGTTGTATGTGCATACTAATTAACTTATTTACATAGCAATGAAAATATTTGTCAGGTTACAAAGTGTTTTTTAATATTTTTGGTTAAAGTTTGTATAACTTGTGAATGGTGTATATTCATGTGACTTGGCAAAGGGTTAGAGGACATGGGTACTGTTCAAATGAGCATGATTGGGGGTTGTGTGTGCATACTATTTAACTTATTTGCATAACAATGAAAATATTTGTCAGGTTAAAGTTTTGGTTAAAGTTTTTGGTCAAAGTTTCATAACTTTAGTTATGAATGGTGTACATTCATGTAACTTGGCGTACTGTTCAAGTGAGTATGATTAGGGGTTGTGTGTGCATACTATTTAGCTTATTTGCATAACAATAAAAATATTTGTCAGGTTAAAGTTTTGGTTAAAGTTTTCATAACTTAAGGTATGAATAGTGTACATTCATGTGACTTGGCATAGGGTAGAGGACATTAGTACTGATCATATGAACATGATTGAGGGTTGTATGTGCATTCTAATTACGTGCATACTAATTAACTTATTTACATAACAATGAAAATATTTGTCAGGTTACAAAGTGTTTTTTAATATTTTTGGTTAAAGTTTTCATAACTTGTGAATAGTGTATATTCATGTGACTTGGCAAAGGGTTAGAGGACATGGGTACTGTTCAAATGAGCATGATTGGGAGTTGTGTGTGCATACTATTTAACTTATTTGCATAAGTTAAAGCATAACAACTAAAATATTTGTCAGATTAAAGTTTTGGTTAAAGTTTCATAACTTAAGTTATGAATGGTGTACAATCATGTAACTTGGTGTACTGTTAAAGTGAGTATGATTAGGAGTTGTGTGTGCATACTATTTAGCTTATTTGCATAACAATGAAAATAATTGTATCTATATTATCTCTTGAATTAAAATTGATGTGGGGATCTTGTTTGCACAAATGATCATATTTGTCAAGAGCATTTTTTACACTTAGTGGTGAGTTAAAGTGTGCATATTAATTAGGTTATTTGCATAACAATTGACTTTCATGCAAAATGTTTAACATTCATGAGCGCATAACTTAATTTATGGATGGTGTACATTCATGTAACTTGGCACAGGGGTTGAGGACATGGGTACTGTTCAAACAAGCATGATTTGGGTTGTTTGTGCATACTAATTAGCTTATTTGCATAACAATACAAATATTTTTATCTATGATATGTCTTAAATAAAAGCAGTAGCTGGGATTTTGTTTACACAAATGATCATATGTGAAGAGCATTGTCTACACTTCATGGTGAGGTGTAGTGTGCATATAGGTTATTTGCATAACAATAGACTTTCGTGTAAAATATTAAACTGAGATGATAACTTGGTACTTGATACTTGTAGGTGGCATTGGTACTGTTCAGTTAAGCATGATTTGGGGGTTGTGTGTACATACTAATTAGCTAATTTGCATAACAATGAAAATATTTGTATCTATAATATCTCGTAATATTTAGTGGGTGTGGGGTTTTTGTTTACAAAAAAAAATAGTCATATATGTGAAGAGTATTGTCTACACTCAATGATGAGGTGTAGTGTGCATATTAATCAGGTTATTTGCATAACAATAGACTCATACCCAATTAATGTGAGATAATATCATGGTTCATTGGTAGAGGGCATCGATACTGTTCAGTTAAGCATGATTAGGGGTTGTGTGTGCATACTATTAAGCTTATTTGCATAACAATGAAAATAATTGTATTTATGATATCTCTTAAATTAAAATGGATGTGGGGATCTTGTTTGCACAAATGATCATTCAGTATATGGGAAGAGCATTGTTCGCTCTTAATGGTGAGATATAGTGTGTATATTATTTAGCTTATTTGCATAAAAATAGACTGCTGCAAAATGTTAGACCCAAGATCAAAAATATATGGCAGTAGAGACCTACTTACTTCACATTTCTAGTTTTCTTATGATATTGACATTCCTGACATGAATAGGAGTCAAAATGTTTGTCTTGCCATGAATAAAGAAGCAAATTAAAGTTTCCTCACTTCTGAAGAATTTTAAATTAGGGGTTTGGGAAATACATGTATAAACAATAAGTGGAATATAGGGTAGAAGATGACCTGATTTGTCATACGTTAAGCAATATTACTTCGCATAAATCTACTTTAATGTTATTATACATTTTTCATGTTGCCTAGTTTTGCTTGACACACATATTTTCTTAAATTGGAAGTTGTATTACAATCCAGGATGTAGTTCTGGGAATTTGTAGGGGTTGGGGAGGGTACAGGTTGGGGCTTAATGACATTCTTTCATTGACATTGGCAAATAAAGGCCTCTCCTTTCTTTGTTTTTCTGTTGATAGAACTAAAAGAGGTGTTATAGATAAAAAGACAGTTAGCATTTATATGTTTTCCACATAACTGCATGGGTGAGGTAACCTTGAGCTTTTTTTTTGTCTTAAAATATCTGGGAAAACTCAAAGATATTTTGAAGCTTGTGGTAAATGTGAAAATTAACAAAACAAATGAAAATGTAAAGTACATCTTTCAAAGCTCAAGTAATTTGAAATCACCTGCCCCTGCTACCCTATTTCTGTATATACTTCCCTCAATAAGCCCATTCTCTATACTAGCTTTAAATAGTCGAGCATACTGTCCTTGGGACAGTTCTTGTTGAGTTATAGGTTTGGAAACATGCAAATTCTTCATATTGTAGAATTGGGTACAGTGGCATCTGGGTAATCTCTTATGCTATCAATGTTCAGCGACCATTCTTGCCCTTGTGAGTATACACTGTAGGTCTGTTGGTAACCCAGTGTGAAAGGCCTTCAACCTAAATTTAATACCAAATGGTGCAGTTATTTAATAGTTATTTTTCAGATGTTTATTTCTGGAAGTTGGGTAAAACAAAGTATGATGGAGATGATTTTAGGATTAATGAGGCATGGCTTGTCAAATTGTGGGAAAATGCTGCAGCATGTGTAATTTTTGATATCATGCAGGATATTGTAGTAGATTAAGGAATTACTGTGGTAAGAAATGTATGTGGCAACAGCTATTTTGTTATGTTTTTGTTTGATAGTTATTTCTGGATATAACTGTGTGAAACTAAGAAGGAAAATCATTAGGAAACTTACTTGGTAACAATGTAATTGCTGCTATGGGTTTACTTGGTAACAATGTAATTGCTGCTATGGGTTTTACTTGGTAACAATGTCATTCCTGCTATGGGTTGCTGTATACAGCTAAAAGATTTTATACAATAGGTTATTAGAAAGATTTAGGGCCTTATGTCAGTCGTGAAGTTTGTGTGACCAGCAGAAAGAGTAGAACAGTATGTACCGATTGCTTATAGCTATTAAACATAGTTTAGGTGTTCATATATAATTTGGTAATTGGTTAATGCCTTTTCAAAACAGATCTTATATAAATGCATTTCTAATGTTAGCTGAAACCACTCCAAGATTTCCATGAATTTCAGCTCTTGTTAGAAGTTTAAGGCTTGTGCAAAGACAAATTACAAGAATCAAATCATATTTCATTGATTTCTCTAAAATGAATCAGTGAATTTCCAATATGTGTTAGTGAAGAATAAAAGAGAACTTAACTAATACATTCAGACAATTCAATTTGAAAACATCTTATTGAAAATTACTATGATTGTCCATATTTCGAATTTTCTGACACAGTTTGTAGAAGTGAATTATGAGTATAAAAACTGCAGTACGAGTAAGTTACAAAATTAATACTGTAGATTTTTTGATTTGAAGTGTGTACCAGACAACTAATGCTTGACTTGTTTGTATATAAAAAGACACAGTACGATTTGCAAGATATCAGATTTGAACATTCTCAAACATATTGGATGCATCCAATTAAATAATCTAATACAAAACGATCAATTTTCTTCATTTGCCATTGGTTGAGCTACAACATCACTGATGTCTAGTTGAAGTTGTTATAGTAGTAGAACTCTGACATGTTTAAGAATAGTTTTTACTTCCTGTGCCTTACATTACTTGCATGTAAAAAAGTAATGTCTTGAAAAAATCTAGTATAGCGGTAAATTAGTTTTAACCCTTAAATCCCCACGCGGTCGTGACATTACTGATTGGACATGGACTTTGTAAAATGTATTTTACTTCGCAAATAGGCCCATAGTAGTGTGATCCTGAAAGAGCTGTATCATTTGAAAGAGCTGGAATAGTTCTTTCACAAAGTAACTTTTTTGATGGGGGTTATGTTGAAGATTTTTAAACAAAGATGGATTAAGATAAAGAAAAATTTAAAAATGCCCCAAATTGAACAATAAATGTTTTTTCAAAGACTTACTGCCAATACTTCCAGACCTTGCTTTGACTGAAAACCCATTCACATACAGAGACATCAATGCATCCAATTCTGGTCGAATTTGACTGCCCCTATCATCAATATCTATTTTTTGGCAAAAGATGTGCAAAATTACTTGATTTTTAGCCTTTTTGAGATCAACATTTGGCCAAAATAGTAGATTCTGATTGCAATACCCCTGCTGTACGCAAAATATACCTTTATAAAGGCCAATCCACATACTTTTGATTGAAATAAAAAGAGCAACTACCCCCTCTTTACTCACTACCATAATATAACTTAAAAACAATTTCACACACTAGGACATACAATGTAGTCTAGCGGTAACGTGTTGGATTGCAATGTGGGTACCCTGGGTTTGAATACTGGGCTGGATGTGCTGCTTTGTTTTTCACGAGTAATTACAGCAGGAATATTTTTTTTTTTTTCTCCATTGTTTTGCATGTAGTACTTTAAAGAAAAAAAATTTAGACTAAGTATCATTAAAAAGGAAATTTCACAATCTAAATATGTAAAAAATCCTCCCTTTTCATTATTCACAAGAAAAAATAGAACCTAAAAAAACATTTGCCTAATTTTGCTTAAAATTGCCAATTTGCAATATATTTTCTTTAATTTGACTTTTTTATTAAAAAGTTTATTGTCTTAGCATTCATATAAATCAAACTTGTAGTGATACAAAACGAAAAAGTGAAAATTAATTTTGGAAAAAAGATTCCAAAAAATTGCTGTCACATTTTGGGCATTTAAGGGTTAAGCCTTAAATTTATTTTTCCAAACCTAAAACCCCAACCTGACTCTAGACCCTAACCCTAAAAAGAAGTTGTTGAGAAGATGATCAATCAATTACTGATATATGGTTATATCTTTAATTCACAGGCGTAGCCTACTACAGCAAAGAAATTCTTGAAATTCAACAAGCGCTTGTTGAAACTCTTGGCGGTGCCCAGTACATCCGAACATTTGCATTTATGCCATATTACTACTATTCAAGTAAGTTAAATATATTTATATTTTTGCGATCCAACTGCAAAGTGGCCATTGGCATAAATGTTGGTCCTCCTATTGGGGCTGTCACGAATTGGGTAAATGAGATATCGATTATCATATATCACCATATCGGGATGTCTATGTAATGATTATTAATTTTGAAAAAGTGCTTAGGTTTTCAGCATGCAGATCTCGTGTATTCCATCAAATCAAAGAGCTAAGGAAAGCACCATTAGATATGCTGCAAGTATTCCATTAAAATCTCATTCTTTTGACATCTCTCTGAAATCCTGTTTCAGTAATTGTTCTTTTGATATGCAGTGTACATGTGAAAATGACATATATGTTGGTCAGGGTATTTTTGATACATTGAAAAACAATAACACGATATGGTAATAATCAACATATCGTGCCGCCCTACTTTCCATGTATGTCCTGCCAGTGGGGTCCAATCTGTAAAAAAATTTAGTAAAGTCTAACGATAGACCGGTTTTCTGGTTTTAAGCGGCTACTAATGTTTATAGATATACTTGGGTTTTACATTTTCTCAAAAACCGTGAAAATCCAAAAAGATGATATTTTCCTTCCCTAAGATCATTACTATTAGAAAATGTATGTATTTTGTTATTGAAAACGTGTTCTATTTACTGTAACTATCTGATGTAGGATTGTATGATGTTTGTTAAATGCGAAAGAAATAAAAACTGAATTGAAGCAAAATCTAGTGTATATTGTTTAAAAACATAACCCACTACACAAATTTTTATCCAAACATCAATGCTATACAGATAGTTTGTCTTTAAAAGTAGCCCTGGTTGGATTCAACTTCCAAGAAAATGCAACCTTGGGATAAGCCACAAGGTCTAAAAGACACACATCACATTTATCCAATGAGAACTGTTCTTCAGATTTTAGAATGAATATTAAGATATCATATACTGTACACACAAAGACTGAAACATTTACTACATGGGGCATCAGTAATATAAAAACATTATTTCACTGCTTCTCTAAACAAAATACTTTTGGTTAAGGTTTTTACAATGTCACAAATAAAAATTAATTGATACCAAAGAAGAAAATCAAACACAGAAATGCAAAAATAATTGAAATTTATGCACTTAGGAAACCTTGACGATTTTTTTAACTGTACCTCCATGACTATTGTAAACCCCTACAGTATGTGTTAGTTCCGTTCACAAACAACTCGGTAAGGCCCTTAATTCAAGCAGGGACCTGTCAACAGCTCCTTAAATCAAGTGCTGCCATGGTAACTAGGTTAAAGATCAAACTTGTTTTAAATTTTTTCGTTTATAATTTTGAATTGGGAGAATTGCAACTTCCTGCTGGAAAGAAACGTTGCTAAAAATGGTATGATAATATTGATTATTATGGAAGGGAAAAATTGCTACAGTATAATTAATGTACAAGAGGAATAAAATATCCACTTGTTTTTTGTCACGTTGTATGATAATCATTCACGATATGATTGTCAAGAAAAAATTACCGTTAATTCTCTCAATTTGAATTTCATCCCTCGTGACATTTACACATGTATGATATATTTCTAAACACTGAACCCAGTCAAAACTGTTCAAATATGAAAAGAAATTCACATTTTTACCCCATTTACTGTAACTTTCAGCTTTGGAAAGCTCTGCCATTCATTGCATATTACTGTAAGTGCTAGCAATGGAAACTTCTGTCGCTGTCACATGCTGCATGTATTGGATGTTTCACGTGTTTAATTGCTTGAGGCACTAGCTAAAAATGATTTCATTGGTTCAAAGTGTGGCTGGTTTATATACATTCTTTGCAAACACTCTAGGTAATAACTTATTAACATACTGTACATATATGAATAATATTATCTCTATACATTGTTCGAGAAATGCATGTAGAAAAATAATGTTTAGATACACGTGCTATTTTTCGTTAAACACCATTACTGATGACTGAAATTATTGTTTATCACTGCAAAATTTTTGCAACACAATGTTGAACCAAATTTTATTCTCTGATTTTCGAAGTTGATAGCTTAAAGTGTATTGCACGACTGAATTCTGCCATGATCAAAAACCTTGCAAAACAAAGACTTTTAAGTGGATTTATGAAATGCAAAGTAATTCAGTACAAACCATGAGTTGTATTAATATTGCGGGAAATACAGCTTTTAGTTTTAATTTTGATGAAGGAAATATGGATTTGGTGGGGAGTGGGGCAATACTGTTCATGCTCATTGGTGGGCATTTTCTTTTCTGTATATGAGTAAGCTCAAAAGTTACGCTGTTCAAGCAGTCTGACGTAAGAGATGAATACCATATGAGGATATACAGCGGGACCTCAGAGTAGTTATTGTGTAATGGGCCTGGCAAATGCGCATACGGGCCAATTCAGATTAAAAGTACATTAATAAAGATGAATGTACGCCTACTTGAAAAACAGCCTGAGACTTTAAGAAGATTTTCTTCTTTCTTTGCTTCAATTATAAGTATAGTTTTAAATAGGGCCTAAATGTTACTAAATTATGAAGTCAAATTATTGTACTGCAATTAGCAAGGGAAGTATTCCTGCCGCGTATGTAAATGAAGGACCTATTGTACTGCTTGCCGCATTTTAATTTTTCTACGGTAACCGACCTGGTACAGTGGTAGTTGGCCTATGCCTTCGAACATAGACTGAGGTAGGAGTCAAAATCGACATCAGTTGAGGAAAAAATGGTTTAATAAAATCACACTAACAATATACAAGTTTATTATTGTATCTTATTCACCAATGCCTCCATTCTCATTTTCAGCATTATTTACAAAACATACTTGCAATACAATGAAACAGTGATAGAACAGTAACAGCAGGCCTACGGGTAGGGTTGATGCACTTTGTTGTGTTCCGAGTTTTGTTTACAAAAAGTTTTAAAATACTCGGTTTGTCAGTTTAAACAAGGCATTGTTATAGAAACTGTTCGGTTTTTAGAAAAGCCCAAACCGTGAAACTTTAATTTTGAGTTGCATTTTATAAATTATAAGCATGGTTCTTGAGATTCATTCATTAGGTAGTAATTACCAGTTAGAAGTCACGTGAAGTACAAAATCTCTCTAATTTTGAGCAGTAATCAACAAGCAATTAAAAGTAGGTTGTCAAGATTTACTATTTAGACTGAAGTTCTCTATATTCTTTATTTTGTGTGGTCATAGATCTAAGATGTGACAAAAGCTGTATTATTTGAAATCTATCTAAAAACATTAAATACTCAAAAATCTCATTCAAATCATTAAAAAATTCTCCATTTTACAGCTTCTTGATATAACAGGATTATATAATTAATTGTATGCAAATTTGTCATGGATTACTGGGCAGATCTCTCTCTTTTGTGCATCAAAGCACTATATTTACTACAACCCATTGTAGGAGAGCATTTGACTCTTTCCCAACTTTGATCAGTCATTTTAAAATACATATGTTAAACTTAAAAAACAGTACTTGTAAAAAGAAATTATTATAGGTAGTTAAACAGTAGCCATCAATAGGTCTAAGATTTCTTGCGAGCTACTACAAGTGTGCTGTATTAGTTAAGCTTTCACACGCCAAGTAAACTTAATAATTTATACAGTACTATTTTTTATTCTTTTTTCCATTGTTAACTTTTGATAATTCATACAGTGTTATTCTTCATCTATTTTTTCCATAACTACCTTTTCACTTAAAGGAAATCAATCTTAATTATGTTTTACGCTGATTTATTTTTTAGCTTTTGAATGTGTTTTGGACTCTGATGGTCAGCCCCTTCCAGCAACCGACCATGGCAGTGTGCTAAACAACGTCAATCCCTTGACAGGTGTGCTCATGTCAGACATGATGCAGTGGAGCAGCTCATCCAAGCAGCTTCCTCGTGGAGCCCAAAGGTAATGAATGAAATTTGGAGACATTTGAATGCATTTTAGAGTAGAACGCTGCTTGGAACTGTTTGATAATTTCAACAATTTTTGTTTAGTTGGTAGGTGATGAGGGTAGCAAAAGAGTGAGTCAAGGGTGGGTAATTGAGTAGAGGTAGATAGGTGATGAGGGTAGCAAAAGAGTGAGTCAAGAATGGGTAGATGATTAGAGGGTGGGTAGATGATTAGAGGGTGGGTAGATGAATAGAGGGTAGGTAGATGAGTAGAGGGTGGGTAGATGAGTAGAGGGTGGGTAGGTGATTAGAGATTGGGTAGGCGAGTAGAGGTTGGGTAAATGAGTAGAGGGTGGGTAAATGAGTAGAGGGTAGGTAGATGAGTAGAGGGGGTGGGTATATGAGTAGAGAGGGTGGGTAGATGAGTAAAGAGGGTGGGTAGATGAGCAGAGAGGGTGGGTAGGTGAGTAGAGAGGGTGGGTAGGTGAGTAGAGGGTGGGTAGGTGAGAGGGGCGGGTAGATGAGTAGAGGGCGGGTAGATGAGTAGTGGGTGGGTAGATGGGTAGTGGGCGGGTAGATGAGTAGTGGGCGGGTAGATGAGTAGTGGGCGGGTAGATGAGTAGTGGGCGGGTAGATGAGTAGAGGGCGGGTAGGTGAGTAGAGGGCGGGTAGGTGAGTAGAGGGCGGGTAGGTGAGTAGAGGGCGGGTAGGTGAGTAGAGGGCGGGTAGGTGAGTAGAGGGCGGGTAGGTGAGTAGAGGGCGGGTAGGTGAGTAGAGGGCGGGTAGGTGAGTAGAGGGCGGGTAGGTGAGTAGAGGGCGGGTAGGTGAGTAGAGGGTGGGACAGGATGAGGGGATTGGATTTAGAGGAAAGAATGTTGAGTAGAAGGCATGATGGTTGGGTAGTACAAGGAATTGGATGGGATGGCACGTGGTACATAGAAGGATGGCATGTGGGACAAAGGGTGGAATGGCACATGGGACAAAGGGTGGGATGGCACATGGGACAAAGGGTGGGATGGCATGTGGGACAGGGTAGGATGGCACGTAGTACAGGGAGGGATGGGATGTGGGACAAGATGGCATGGTATATGGGACAAGATGGCATGGTATATGGGACAGGGAGGGATGGCATATGGGATAGGGTGGCATGATATATGGGACATGGTGGCAAGGCATATGGTGAGAGGTCATCTTGATTGCAGGTGTGATGGCATATGCATCATGTTGTGGAATGGTATCTGGATTTTATGTGTGATTTCCTGTAGGGAGGGATGTAGGATGGGACATGCAAACATAGGGTAGGATGGCAGTTGTGACATAGGGTGGAAAGCATGTTATTAGCTGCAAGGGATTTGTATCGTTTGTGATGTCTGCTTAGAAATTAATCACCTTCTTCAAAGGTTCAAGTAAAATGAAGTCTTGTAAAAATAGGGAAATATGCAATTAGCTGCAAAAGAAATAAGACATTTCCATAGCCAAAAATTTGATTTTTAATTTGATCCTTTACAGAGTGGCTATCTATTTTATAGGTAGTTCTATTTATGGTATAAATTCACACCGTTTACCGGCAACAGTGACTGTTAGACAACGGCATGCTGAACTTCTGGGATACAAAGTTGTCACGGTATGAAATTCTTCAATTTTGTTCATACTACCTTATGTTTGTCTGTACTACCTTACGTTTGTCTGTATGGATGACTTATATAGTTTTCACCTTCATTTCACCTCGTACATGGTAAACAGCTGTTTTTCTAATCAGTTTCATGTGCAAACTGTCGATTATGGCATATAATGTTGTGGAATCACTTTTTACTCCAAATTATTTTTTACACCACCTTAAGTTGGTGAAAAATATTCATAACAGGGGAGTGCATGAAAAAGTAATTCAAATTTAATTCAGTCATGATATCTGCTCTCCAAATGTCCATATTTGTTTATCAAATTGGTTGTTGTTCTTTAATGAAGACAAAATCTGACATCATCCTTATTTTATATGAAAGAATTAAAAATAACAAGTTTTCTGACTAAGCTTCATACTTCCTAAAGCAAACCTAACACATTTTATATCATTATTAAAAACTTTAATGCTACTGCTTTGGGAGCCACCATTTCATTTTAAAGCATGCAGAATATGATATCATTAACTTAGCAAAATATTGGAATGCTTTGTATTTCTTTATAATCTATCTTTATAATCTATAAGTTTTCTAGTTTATGAAAAATTGTTTCCCTTTTGTAAGTTTTGTGTACACATGAAATTATCAAACATGCTGGTAAAAGTTTGTCACATCATTTTGGAATAAAATCTTCATAGAATTAATAAAGAATACATTAAAATCCTTATGTCCCTGTTGGGGAAATAGTGTCAACATGCACAATTTTTTCATACAGAATTGACCAAAATGGCAGCCTCCATGAGTCAACCTCAAACATGAATAACTTGAGATAGGAATAAGATTTTGTCTTTCCATTTTTGGTAGTTGGTTGAGATTTAAATCCTCTATCATATTAAGTAAGGATTGTATCAGACCTAAGGTCTTCTTTACATTGTACGTGAAACACAAAGTTGAAGAAAATAGTAAACACTATATGGTGCATTTATACCTATTATTTTTTAGTAAATGCATTTGCCAATAATTTATTGGCCTGTTATCATCTGAACATATAGATAAAGGCATGAATACAATTCAACATACAAAATTACACATAAACAATTCAACATTTTGATTGGTCAACATATTTGGATTCACAAGTACTGAAAAGCCAGTAGTCACTGGCAAGTGATGTCACTAGTGTGGCACTTAAATGGCACGGTTAAACTAATGAAACCTTGTTGATACGTGTTTTCATATCTTTTAAACGTTTACACGTTGGTGATTGAACCTTGCCATTGAAAAACCAATAACATTCATAGGCAGAGACTGGAGGGGGGGGGGGGGGGGGATTTCCCTTCACTTTTATTGAAAAGGGAGATAGTATATACAATTATCCCCCACTTCTTGTCCTAGCAATATTTCCAAGTGATTTTGAATTTCACATAGCAAATGTTTGTGTTACTTTCTTCAATCTGGCAGTAAAAATATCAGTTATAGTATTAGGGGATGGTCTTTAATATTAGAACACTCATGTTTAATCTCTGTAAAGGGGTACTTTTTTAACTTTGCAAAGAAAGGGAGGGCACGTCAGTCTATGACAAGGACCTGGGCTCACGTTGTAAGTTTTGCCCTGTACCCCATTTCAAAGATCATTCATTATCCACTCACCAACAAAGTTGGTGAGGGGATATAAAATCTTTACAATGTCTAACTGATTTTGATTGAATATTTTGCTACTATGAAAGTTTTGAATATATTTTTAAGTAATTTGGCTATAATGTTTCCGCTATATACATGATTTCTGTTTGCTGACACGTTTCATAACTATCCTGAACATTTACAAGAAAAACTTGGGTAATTTATAACGTAACTTTTTTAGAAGGCAATCCATAAAAACAGATGTCAGGATGACAGTCCTTGTGGCGGATTGTTTTCTGACACCATGCACGATCATCCAGTGCGAAATGAGAAGAAGCTGCATTACTTGTATTGTAGGAGATAAGCTCATTAAGAAGTGAAGAAAGCTATAATATTAGTATTATTACTATTGTTTTGATCTCACTTAGACCGATTTAATTTAAAAACGTTTGATTTATTTAAGCATTTTTGCTTTAAACTTTCCTTGGTATGATATTAGCTGATTAGATCCATGAGGCTGTGACTTCTAAAACAGTGTATATGGCATAAACATTATTAACAGAAGAAAATATATGTAAAGACAAAACACAAATTATTCACCATGGTGAACGACTTATAAGGATGCGCTAATTTCTTCTAAAAGTGTGTGGAGAAGGAGGGGGGGCACAAAAGTATGATGCAGACAGTGGTGAAATGAGAGTATTTTCTGTACACCCGTCTGAAAATAACCTCTTTTATACTCAAAGATTATGTAATCAAAAAGCGAATCAGTAGTTGAATAATGTAAGCCTTTTTTGGTTCCAATGCGATCAGCATCATGAACGTATGCAGTTATGATGTCGTGTGTATGTATGTATGTATGTATGTATGTGTGGGTGTATGCATGTGTGTGTCTAGCTCGTAAACACGATATCTCAAGAACCATACACTGGATTCATGTCATATGTGGTACACAGGTAGCACATGGTCCGTAGATGAGTCCTATTGTTTTTGGTGTTGATGTTAATGGGGCCTAATGTTAAAATGTTCATATTTTAATAACCACATGTCTGTTTTGTTTCATATTTAGTGTATTTATGTTGTTAGCTATTGTCTACATGTTCATGGTAGAAAAATATTTACAAAAAAAAATAATTTCATTAACATGCATAGTGGCTGGGACTTAACATGATTTTGTTAAAAAGAGCTTGTAAACACAGTATCTCAAGAACTATACATGGGATTTAGTTCATATGTGGTACACAAATAGCCCATGGTCAGCAGATGGTCCCTATTGTTTTTGGTGTTGATTTAATGCATATTAATGAGTGGGCAGGGCTTATTGTTAAAATAGTCTTATTTTAACAACCACATGTCTGTTTCATATTTGAAATATATTGTTAGCAAGTGTATACATGTTAATAGTATAAGAATGGTTTAATTTAATTGATTTTAAAATTCCATTCTTGTGATAATTATAAGTTATTTGGTTGTCATTGTAAAATTGAGCCTATTGTGTTATTACATTTATTATGAAATAGTTCAAACTTAAATTCATATTCTGCATCAGGACCTCACAACTTTTGGTTTTCCGGTCAATTGTAGGAACTGGGTAGAACATTTCCCCCATTTCCTACCACTTTTTTGTCACACTGTTTATACGACACACAGACTGTTGCAGTTCAATACATATGTTTGTCAGCATCTTGTTGTTCAGCCTAGAACGTACAGATGTAAGGATGCATGATGAAGCATGTATGAGGCATAATTTTCTTGATGTCCCCAGTTTCTTCCAAATCCAACATTGGAAAAGAATATGGGTGTGAAATTGAGGAAGGAGATACTCAAGAGAAATACACTAAATGCCTCTTATAAAGCTGAACTGTTTCAACATCTTTGTCCAGTATTGTAGCTAGAGTTTGCACGCTTTCAAAAGTATCGATTCTCTAAGCTTTCATCAATTTTATTTCATTCATTTAGTTTCCTTCAGCCCTTTGCATCTTTTGATGCCTTCAAATGCAGTAAGCCTATGTTCGTTCTAAATACAAATTGTATTTAAAAAAGATTCTTTCAATGAAAAGAGCTTGGAAACAGTATACAAATTATACAGGGTATATGCGTCGAGTTTGTGTTGCACTATATACAATAAAAAATATTTACAACTTCTTTAATTTCTTTAAAGCCATTATTCAGCTTTCAGTTCTTAGTTAAACTGTGTAATGTCGACAAGTCAAATTTCGTCAAGTCAGTCACAAGTCATTTGTTCGCAAGTCAAGTCGCAAGTCATTTGTTTGCAAGTCAAGTCATAAGTCATTTGTTTGCAAATCAAATCAAGTGACAAGTCTAAAATTGGGACTCGAGCCAGATTCGAGTCCAAGTCAGTTACTCGAGTCCAAGTCAGTTACTCGAGTCCAAGTCAGTTACTCGAGTCCAAGTCAGTTACTCGAGTCCAAGTCAGTTACTCGAGTCCAAGTCAGTTACTCGAGTCCAAGTCATTTACTCGAGTCCAAGTCATTTACTCGAGTCCAAGTCAATTACTCAAGTCCAAGACAGTTACTCAAGTCAACAATTCTAATACTAGGTAACGAAAACAAATTAAAACAGCGTGCTGGAATTAAGATCAGAAATTTAAAGGCTTGGAATTTTCATCAAGTAAGGAGCCATGCACTTACAGATTTAAAAAAACATGTTTTTTGCAGCTTAAGATTTCATCTTGAAAAGCCTATGAAAATGCTAAAATTGCAGAGCTTCTGGGGGGTTCCATTTCTGGACCCAAGCAGGGTTTTGCTCCTGGACCCCATGGCGAAATTTCTCCTTCCACAACCTTTATCCTTTCACAACCTTCATCCTCCCCCACAACCTTTTTTCCCCCCTCCCCCACAACCTTCTACCCCCAACTTTTCAAAATAGTTCTACGCCACTGATAACATTCAACCACAAACACAACTTTCAATCAATAATTATTACAATACAATTTAAAATATGCACATGATCAACTAATCCTATTTTGATTTGGGGAATTGAAATTTGCACTAATATTTTTGAATGGGTGTATTTTTCACTTTGAATCGCCAAAATTTGGCACTATTTGTGATGCACAGTGAATGTTCAGTAGACCCAAAAAAGAATGCCACATTACTACTCATAGATTGTGCAAAACTAAGGTCTGTTTGACAAAACTGACTAAGAAAGTACATGTACAAAAAATGCTTAAATTGTTGTTCATTACAATTAAATGCAAAGATTATCTGATGATTTAAATAAATTGCACAAAAAAGAAAAAAGGTTACGAAATAGACAAACAAAAATGCTTCAAAGATGCTGAGATTGCATGTATTGACTTCTAGTAACCTTAATATTGTTTTTGAAGTCTGAGGTTTGTTTTTGACTCTCCTTCATTGTGTCCTTTTCTTCACACCTACTATCATAGATCCCATACTACGAATGGAAGAATGTCCAGTTACAACCTCAGGATATAAAGGAAGAGTACTTAAAGCGAAAGTTATTCAGCAAAGACAAAGCTAGTCAATCAATCGAGAATGGTGTAGAAACAGAGAGTCTGAGAGATTTACACACACAGGAAGAAGTGTATGACCTGGTGGCAGGGGGAAGTGAGTTCCTAAGGCGCCCAGAAGCCTTTGAGGACGATTTGGTTGCATCCAGGTTTTTGCGAAGGGCCGATAGTCTATTTTAACTTGTAAGAAATATGATGTAGGTCAGCTGCCATTTCTTTGAATTCTCAAACATGAAGGAGAAACAAGGATTTACAGAACATACTGATTTTGCCATATATGCTGCAAAAATTTAACATTGATTGTCACACAGTTTGTTAAAGGTTTATGGACATGTACAGTCGACATCAGCTAAAGTGCTTTTAAATTTATGAAAACCCATGAAAGTTGCAATAATTTTTGTTAAAAATGCTTAAATATTTACCATTTCACAATATTTTTATATCTGTCAGTAATTTGCATATTTTCATGCAAATGTTTATAGGGCTACCTTGGTATTTTCTTTTGTAATTTCTTTGTTTTTGGTTCCAATGCTGATGCGATAGCATCACGAACCTATGCGGTCATGATGGCGTGCGTGTGTATGAGTGTATGTATGGCTGTATGTGTGATGTGCATTTGTGACGCCTAGCTCGTAAACACGATATCATGGTATAAAAGCGTTGAATTTCATGAATACGCGTAGTGGGCCGGGCTTAGTATGATTTTGCTGAAAAGAGCTTGTAAACATAGTGCTCAAGAATGGTAAGGTGGATTCATGTCATATGTGGTTCACAGATAGCTCATGGTTTATAGATGTGCCCTATTATTTTTGACGGTGATGTCATGGATATTAATGAGTAGGCGGGGCTTAATAAAAAAATCTTGAAATGCTTATATTTTAACAATCACATGTCTGCTTTGCTTCATATTTGGTACAATTAATGATGTTAACTAGTGTGTACGTGTTTATTGTGTAAAAACGTTGAATTTCACTAATATTTGTAGTATTAATATAGGTGTATGTATGGCTGTATGTATGGCTGTGCATTTGTGATGCCTAGCTCGTAAACACGATATCATGGTATAAAAACATTGAATTTCATCAATCTGCGTAGTGGGCTGGGCTTAATATGATTTTGCTGAAAAAACTTGTAATACGGTATCCAAAAAACAGTAAACTGGATTCATGTCATACGTGGTATACAGATAGCCCATGGTCTGCAAATGTGCCCTATTGTTTTGGGGTGGTGATGTCATGTTTGTTAATAAGTAGGCAGGGTTTAATATAAAAATCTTGAAATGCTCATATTTTGTTAATTGCATTTTTGCTTTGATTCATGTGGAATAGTTATGATGTTAGCTGGTGTGCACATGTTCATTGTGTTAAAATGTTGAATTTCATTAATATGGGTAGTGGGCAGGGCTTAATATGATTTTGCTGAAAAGAGCTTGTAAACACATACAATATCTCAAGAGTGGTAAAATTTGATCAATCACTTGTTTGCTTCATTTCATATTTGGTACAATTATGATGTCAGCTAGTGTGTACTTGTTCATTGTGTAAAAACGCTGAGTTTCATTAATATTCATGGGCGGGGCTTCATATGATTTTGCCGAAAAAGCTTGTAATCATATCGCAAGAATAATAAACTGCATTTCTATGTGTGGAATACAGATAGCCCGTGGTCTGCAGATGTACCCTTGTTGTGCCCCAGATGTCATTGCAGGTGTGGCTTAATGTATGAAAGTGCTTAAAAATTATTGTAATCACCATACCTCATGAATGGTATATCAGACTTATGGCATACTTGGTACACAGATGGGTATGGTCTGTACATATGTTCCACTGTTGTGGAAGTGATATCATGAATCTTAATGAGTAAGCGGGGCTCACTAACAATTTCTTGAAATAGGATAAATGAGCAATCGTTTTTGCATCATAATTGCTATGATAATGTTATTGATTATTGTGCACATGTATGCTAATGTTGTCAACATTGGTATTGATCTGTATGGTGGGTGTGAACAAATATATCATCAGATGCAACGACATGATTGTTAATACAAAATTTACAAATCAGAATATGAACAAAAAAAGCATGAAAACTACAAAACCATTTGGTTCGGGTTTAAATGTCAACCAGTAAACTTTGAAGTGGTACATCAAATTCTGACCGAAAGGTTGTGAATCTTTTCTAAGCCCCTGATCAGGTTCTAGCAGAAATAGTCCTGTCCAGTCGTTTTCAGTGATTGAAAGTTAAAGAAAGAAATTTAAAGAAAGAAATTTAAAGAAATACATACAAATTTTGAGCTGTCTGCCCAGTCGTACATCACAGATTGAACATAAATGATCATTTGATCAAACTTTGATCAGTCATAACTCAAAACTAAAATTGTTATTTACATAATTCAAAAATTAATCTGCTCAGATTTCAAAACTCTATTGAAAAATATAGAAATTTCTGTGTTAATAGACCTTTAATAAAGACAGGAAACACAGTGAGACCTGGAGAAAATTCTTACTGGTAATATGCGGGGATTGTACATGCGAGTTTGATAAATTCTGGGTAAAATTTTGTGATGTATTGTGCCTCTATAACATAACTTAAATAGTCACTTCATGACATACTCCATATTGCTTTAATTGTTAAAGGCTACTCAATATCAGATGAGCTTGTTGTTGTATACAATTCTATTTCTGACTAAATGGTACATATCAACTGGAAAATAGTCACATCATAAATATGCACTATTTAGAGAAATATTCTAATGTAGTAATGAGTAAGTAGAAAGGGTATCTGCAGACAAAAAAGGCAAGTGGCCAACTTGACTTATGTGCTGATGGGAGAGAAGGTGTAAGATGATGATTGGTGCTGGTAAGTTGTGGCTTATGGAGATGAGTGAAAGTAATCTTTGATTGGTGTAAGAGTGAGGGTGTGTAATGATGTCACAAACTACCCAAAATATATAATTTGACTAGAATGTTTAGTTCCAGCATGATCTTTGTTCTGTCAAGACTTACTGTCCTCTGGCTGTTAATGTTTTATCTGATTAATAATTAATTTGCATAAATATTGTTGTGAACTCCAGTTGACGGCGAAAAGTCTGAGAGAGAACTTAAAATACTGGTGAAATATATTTGGTGATACTGTTAATCATGTGTTTGTGTTTTACATCCACGTTGTGGGGACTTTATGTGATTTAGAGAACCTCCTACAACGTAACAAATTTGATGAACTTTCATTATTAATGAAATCTGACTTTCATCATTTCTCTTTTTCTTTAATTTTGGTTTCCTAATGCAAAAAAATGTATGTATGTTCTTTTGACCTTAAAGATATATAAACAACAGGCAGCAACAGCTTAAGTTTTATTGGAAGAGAATACTATCAACCATAATATTGCAACAAGTTTCACCAAAATTGGATGAGAATTGATCCATCTTATAGCATTTTGAATTTTAAGGCCTTAGTATAAAGAATTATGCAAATTCTATTGAACTTTTGTGAAATCACAACAAGAATATGAATTTCTTTCTGTTAGCTTTTGTTTTTCAATTGTTTACTAACATTATTTGAATGGGAGCAATTGCATATGACCAAACAGTTTAAAATTGACATCACTCTGATCAAAATTTAGCAGGAGAATACAGTATGGGGATTTCCATGGCCTGAAATTTTGAACAGAATTTTCAAGGCGTATACAAATATTGAGCTGTCCTCTCTTTCAGTGGCATAGCCATAGAGGGAGGGGGGAAATCGTCCCCTAATATTTTAATCCATCAGTTCAATTTTAATCCATCGGTTCAGATTAGTGCCGTTGCTTCAACAAATTTTGACATCCGGGTGCTTATTATGTTTTTAGATTTCAAAAGGGCACTTTCTCAGAAAAAGTAGGACCGTGGACCCCATGCCGACAAGTCAAGCGCTTTGCGCTTTGATTTTGTGTTTTGTATATGGTGTATTATAACTCTCTTTGACATGAATTTTGACTTGTATAATACACCTTCTTACAATGCATTGTGACATACTTTTTTACCCTTGAATTTTTGGAGACGTCCACCCGACATCAGTATATTGAAATGGCCACTTCTTGACTTCCAACCGATGTCAGACCGACGATTCGATGTTTAATGGGATCAACGTCAACCCCAATCTGACATTGTAGACCTTAAACTGACTTAGACCAACGATTCAATGTTTACTGGGATATGTGTGAGACATAATCGTGCATCACCCTCCACCAACTAACCAACAAACTCTGGACCCCAACCCATTGAGGATCAATACAACTTAAAATTACATTTTTCCAACGAAATGCAGTGCAAAATTTGCTTTATTATTTTACCTATGCACGACATGTCACAACTTTTCAGAGACACAACTTTACATCATCCTCCATCAACCCACAAAGTAGCAACCCAATGGCACTAAAGTTTTTTCCATAACATGCGTTGGACCAAAATTCACCATTTTAAATTAACTATTTGACCTCTGACCTTTAAGTGGTTTGTTCCATTTTGTGCAGGATATAACCCTACATTAATCACCTTCCACCATCCCACCATGTGCCTACCAATCCAATATCATTTACTGTTATCCCAGGGGGCGCAACACCAAATTTACCATTTTCAATCAATTATTTGACCACTGACCTTTCACCTGTAAGGTACATGACCCAACTTGTGCGGGAAACAAGTTCACCTAACCCTAGTTCACCTCACCCTACAACCTCCCACCAAGCAGCCAAGTTTCAACATTATAGCTTGTACGGTTTTTTTGTACACGCGACACAAAATTTTGTACACTTACACCATAGGTATATGGGGCATTTATCGAGCAGTAATTTGACAAATTCTTGGGCTAAATGGCCAGCTCAGCCCCCAAAAGGAAAAAGGTCCTGTATGTCTATGATTCACAAACACACCCGCCCACCCATCCACCAACACACAAAAGTGAGTACAATGTGGTATAATACCTTATCGCCATATATACTATATCTTGCGATAAGGTAATTAATGATGAGACTTAAGTCACAATCCAGCCGTGAGGACACTGCACAGTTTTCTATACTAATTTTATGGAAAATCAATTCTACTGTATAGAACGATACTGCTGATTCCAGACGAACAAGAATCTATCCGACGCGAAAACCGGGATGGACCACCCTGCTCCCACCCCCCTTTTTTTGGTAACGCCCTCTGTATCTAAGTCAATTTGTTCACATACATCGCGTTCACAAAATAAAGCATAAGATCGTCCCAATGGTCATCTGATGTTGAAAGGCTATTTTGTAAACCGTTTTGCTGAGTTTCATTTTGCTAAAAGATCTTTCTCTACATACTTTTACATACGATTCAATACAACCAATCCTGATCAAAACGGAGTTTTGAATATCCTGAAATTACGAAAACTCCTGGAATTACGAAACCAGTAATAAACTTCACACCATCATACCCAAAGTCAGGACCAACACCCCTCTGCATAGTCGCAACCGCAGGGAAGACATCGTTGTTACCCGCATCTGCCTCAGCCACTGCTCTTTTACTCACTCCCATCCCTTATCCAGTTTCCCTGCCCCACTTGCAACATCGATCTCTCCATCAAGCATATTTTCCTAACCTGTCCGCTATACCAGATCTCTTCTTTCCTCAATCTCGGACCTATTCGAAAACAATTCTTCCTCAAACATTAACTTCCTCCGCAACAACAACCTCTTCCACCACATATTATCTCCTCCCCTCCTTTTCTACACCTAACCTTACACAACCCTTTCTTTTCACCTAAATTTTTCTCCCACATTCAGCTTTTCCCCTTCATCTTTCTTACAAACCTTCCATCTCCTCACTATCCTTACTCTTACACTATTATTTATTAACACCCTCTTGGCTCATTTGACTCTGACTGTCGCAGTGCCGTTAAACATCAAACCAAACCAACCATTGAATATCCTTCTCGACAAACCGGGCGAACACCAATCTAAGTTACAAAGTAGGCCTACCCGACAGGCGACAGCCTAGAAAAGTGGAAGAGGGTTAATTTCACTGACAAACGGCAGGATTTTCCTGACATGCTAATATACGCAGGCATTTTGTGAGAGATCATTTCCCAGATAGCACAATTTGGTTGGACCAACGTTGGCTGAAGGTTGTATCTTAGGTTGGCACTACATTGGCTTAACGTATGGATTAGGTTGGGTGTTCATAGGCTAATAGTTGGCCCAACACGCTGTATTAAGAATGGGCCAACGTTTAACCAACATGTTGGTTAAAATGTTGCGCCAACGTTATAACAACATCTGACCAACGCATTAATATACCAATGGACCAACGTTGTGCCAATATTACCAACATTGGATCAATACATGTTGGGTCAACGTTGTGCCAACAGTTGAACACCGTATATATTGACGTTGTGCCAGAGTTTTGCCAGCAATAAGCTAACACTCAAAGAAATGTTGTGCTTATAGGGTTATTATAGAGACTATCAACGTAGTCTGCTAATAACGGTATGGAAGAAATGTATCGTCATACATAGGTTA
The DNA here is from genome assembly GCA_020152595.1 of Chiridota heheva. NCBI lineage: Eukaryota > Metazoa > Echinodermata > Holothuroidea > Apodida > Chiridotidae > Chiridota > Chiridota heheva. The sequence continues at coordinate 22,854 of JAIGNY010000500.1, forward strand.
GGCATATGCATTATGCATAATGTTCAGCTATAACAAACACAACAAGGACAGAAGCAAAACATTAAATTTTAAAAACATCTTAAATTTGTCAAGTCATCACAGACGGGCAAAGTGATCATTTAATAAGATAAATACCTCACTCAGTCTGGGAGGGGGTGGGGGGGGGGGATAGAGGTGCACTTCCATATGTGAGGTACATATATATATATATATATATATAATCCACAAGATAGTATGTTGTAAAATATATATATATATATATATATATATATATATATATATATATAATACAATATAGTATGTTGTAATTTATATATATGTATATATATATATATATATATATATATATATATATATATATATGTATATATATATATGTATATATATATATATATATAAATATATATATATATATACATACATACATACATACGCATACATACATACATACACACATACATACACTCACCCATACATACATACATACATACATATATATATATATATTAGTAAAAAGAAATTGCATTTTTTCATCATTTTTGTAGTGTAGGTCCCAAAAAATAAGGTTTTATTGTGTTCATCTTGTACTGCTGGTCTATTTTTACAATATTTTCGTTGAATACTCATATTGTAGGTATCAAAATTGACTTCTTTTATACTGCAGGTATCAAAATTGTATAATTTCATACCGCACTTACCAAAAAATATGTCTATACTGTGGGTATGTTTTTCGGTTGGTGGGTTGCTTACCCCTACCACTTTTTGTATGAAAACCCCTCCCCACCACCCGGGCACTGCAGTAGGCACTAATTGCAAGACCATACGTTTATAGAGGGATTTTGGGATTTCATCACGCGACTCTTAACTCAACTGGCTTCCATTTTGCAGGACAGAGCGTCGTTGCGTTTAACGCATCTTCACACGGCCCAGTCACATCACACGTACAACCACAGAAGCCCACTTTTAACATAACAAAATTACGGGCTAAGAAGCATTAGTCACTACATAAAAAGCCCGAACTAACACAACCACCACAAAAAAAAAATCAAAGACACCCAGAGTTAGTAAAGAACTTATCAATATTGACTTTGAAATTGTGAACAGAATTGGAGCCAACTACCACTCAGGCAAACCATTACACTCATTAACAACCTTTTGCAAAAAGCTAAAACGCCAGGCGTGAAAAGTCTTTGGTCAGCTTCAAACTGTTACCACATGTCACATGAGGATTAGCTGAAACATGCAAGAAATAACAGGAAGCCAAAGCATCACTACCAGATAGGAATTTAAAAACCTGAATCATATCACCACAACTTCTTCTCAACTTGAGCGTGGTCAAACCAAGAATTCGCAACCTAGATTCATAAGAGAGATTCCTTACTTCGGGAATAAGTCTAGTGGCTCTTCGCAGAACCTGCTCCAAGATTAACTTATCGCTCCTTCTCATAAAATGGACTTCAAGCCTGAATAGCATACTAAAGGTGAGGCCTGACTACCTGCTTGTACAAATTAAGAACAACCTCTCTACCAAGAAAACAATCTTTTTTTTCTAATCAAACCAATTATCCTATTTGCCCTTGCAGCTGCTAAAGCACACTGTTTAGAAGGCTTCACATTGTTTGTAATAACAACACCTAGATCCCTTTCTTGATCAGCACAACTAAGATTTCAAGCATTCATGCAGTAATCAAAAGCCAAATTGCTCCGACCAAAATGAATAACTTTGCATTGATCAAGATTAAATGACGTCTGCCATGTTTGGGACCAAGAAACTAACTTATCCAGATCAGTTTGCAAAAGTGAAGAATCCATAGCATCAACAATCCTGTACAGCTTAGTGTCATCAGAAAATTTACAAATCCTGAAGCCAAATGAAACAACAGTATAATGAAGATTAAGAAAAGAAGCGGACCCAATACAGAACCCTGAGGAACACCACTTGTAACCCTCTTCCATGGAAATACTTCACCATTAACAACAACTCTTTATGACCTGTCAACTAGCCAAGAATATATCCAACTGGCATACTCTTCCTCCACACCAAGCGTTCTTGTTTTCACCATGAGCACACAGCACTAGTAAGACTCACTGGTCTATAGTTATAAGGCAAACTGTGGTCACCCTTTTTAAAAATAGGAGTGACATTAGCAATTTTCCAATCACTAGAACAACACCAAAATCAAGCACTTTGAAAAGATAATACTCAGGGGAACAGAAAGAACATCAGAACACTCACGTAAGACAGCAGGATGCATACCATCTGGACCGGGTGCTTTATTTGAGTTCAAACCCTTCAACTTCCTAGACACAACATCAAGTGAAAAATCAATATTCTTAATGGATACTGGACAGTGCACACTAAGATAATACACAACACCATCAGCAGGGGACTCCTTAGCAAAAACAGACACAAAGTAGTCATTCAAAACCTCAGCCATATTGGATGCATACCATCATTAACCCTGAAGGGGACCAACAATTACCTCTTTTTTTGCTTTGAACGTCGATGAAGATCAGATGGAAATCGAGAAAATGTCTTTTTATTCCCCCGCACACATATGCAACCAACGGCACAGCAAGGTTCCGGCATAGGCCCCTAATTATCTTACAAAAAATAATCTTATTTATAACATCTAATCACGTGTACAGCAGACGACAGTATTTTTGACTGACAAAATGGCGATGTAAATAAAGTCATGTGACCTCATGACGTTAGCCTATTTTATAAGAATATGACATGCGACCGAATATAGGATCACCTAGTTCGGACCATGGAGTTAAGTCAATGTTCGGACAAACCGGGTAATAGAATTATGATTGAACACGTGCGGTGAGTCGCATATGTGTGTATAAAAGCTCAGACATTATTGAACGTTGAATTATATAGCGTGCAGTGACACTAGGACTGCACTACCGTACCATACCAACGCAAAAATGGCACCGGGTCCGAAACATCTTACAACAGGTACGCATGAGCACTAGTTATCGTAAATAAATTAGAGCTCTAGCTTAATATTATTAATAAAACGACCAGTGACATGTACGTACCGATCTTGACGCTGAATATCAATATTACTCAGCTCAGAGATTTGTTATTTCGCAAGCATGTGCATGTGCAAATTAGTTATTAGGTCCTTGGGCCTACATGCAGGGAGTTTGTTATTTAGGGCCTAGGCCTAGATGCAATTTATTTGTTGGATATGTTCAGAACATGTTAATTTTAAATAACATCTCCCTGATTTAAAGCAATACTAACTAAAGTTTTATATGATATGAAACAAAAATGAAATAGCTAATGTACTGATCGAGTGTCGATTACCCGGTGTTCACAACTTGCTTAAAAAAAAGTTGAGTCTTGTGCTCACGACTTTACGTTAGAGGATCTTGTTCGTGTGCAAATCATACTGGCACAGCTGTGTGTTAATATCAAAACCCCAAAATAATGTGCGATGTGGTAGGTATGGTAAGTTTGAATCACAGGTTTTAAAGATTTCCCTCCCTGATTATGAAATATCGCCCTTTCATTCAGGATTTATTAACTTTAGAGTGATGCAACACTGACTGTTTTTAACATACTATTACTAACTGGGCGTCCAATTGAGAAATTTTGATCGCCTAGTGATCAAAATGCTAATGCACTGGGCGACCAGGATTTTCGCCTTTGTTTAACAAAATGTCTGCTCCCATCAGTCGTAGATTCGCAGGTTTTGAAACAACATATGAAATAAAGTTTATGCATGTGTCAGACGTGATATCTCCTTTAATGTTTGAAGGTGTTCAAATTTACATGTTCCTTCACGCCTCGCATTAGTTGCCCCAGTGACTGCCCAATGAAATTTCCTAATTTAAAAATTCACTGATGCAACTGTTCCGTGTGGTCATGGGGTGTAGGAAGTTTTCAAAAAGTGTGGAGGGGGGCACAACCTCTTAGAGGGCACTTCCCAGAAAAAACGTTTTTAGGCCTATAACATTTTGTACTAGGCCTATAATGTTTTAATAATATTAAAATGTAGTGTCATAAAAACATAACATTTTTTCAACAATATTATGCAAAAAATGTTTTTATTGTATTATTTTTATGTTTTTACAAAACATTTTTTGAAAAAATGTTATAAAAACATTTTTATGACACCACAAAATAATATGATACAAACATTTTCACAATTTAAAAAAAAATGTTTTCATGTTTTTAAAACATTGTGTTTACTAGTTCCCAAGTCATATACTGGTCCTTGTTTTGACATGGTGAAGAATGTCGGATCGACTGGAAAATCCTTTTTTTTGTTTGACATATACTGACAAATGTCTTTAAACTATATTATACTATGATTTATAATTTCCCTTTGTTTTTTGTTACTATACATGTACATTATGTAAACTGTAAATAATAAATTACACAAACACAACAAACAGACACTTAAAATCATAGTAATTTACATGCAAACGTGATTAATTGCAGTCATCACTATTATCAAAATAGGGACAACAATGTCCCCCCAATCTGTGGATTGAGTAAGCAGAGGCCGAGTGGTGGTGCTAAGATTTTAATGCTAGAGGTAAGAGAGTGCGGCTATTTTATCTCATGGGGAGGGTGGTAAAAACCTATAAATTAGACAAAATATGTCACTAACTCTTTACAAAGTTCTCCGGGGGAAAAGTGGGGGAGCGGGGCAAAACGATCTTGCGGGGAAATGTCACCCTCGTGCTGCCCCGTAGATCCGTTAGTGAGTCTAAAACAACAAAGTAACTGGGAACTTCATTTTGAAAAGGGCCACTTTTGTAAGTGTGTGCACATACCTGAATACCATGCACCTTTGACAGTAATTGAGGAGCACTTTACATTTTCAAAATGGGCACTTTTATCATATCTCAGAAAAGTGGTAATAGATACATGGCCCCTGGTTCCTACACCTATGAGTATGTTAAAACGAAATGCAAAAATTCTATAGGCTATGAAATATATATGTGGTACAAGGTGTCTATATAGTGCTGTTCAGTGGGCGAGTTGCGTATATACAAGGGGTGCAGTCTCAGCTGCACAACCTCACTTGGGGGAGTTGATAAAGCCATCTTACAATAATGTTAATACATATTTTATATTTAGATATGCAGTTAGTATTTGGGGCGAGATGTGACCTGCATACGGCACTTGGGCTATATCCTGCAGTTAACTCATACATTGGAAGTTCAAGTATCTCCTAGTAATAATTAAAATAAGGTTTTTGAAAATAAAATAACTTAAAATCTTAGAAGGCTATGAGTTGGATAAAAGGATGATTTCCCGATTAGTAGGACATCTCACCGTCTCTTGGACCTACTATATTGGATTGAGTTTTGATGAAAGAAAAGATTGAGGATGATCTTATTGGTGCATTTCTCAATCCCTATGTACCTCCTGATCCAGGGGCATAAATTTGGCAAAACTTGAAGCCAAGTTGCCAACTGATAAACCGATTTTGATTATTAGGCTAAGAAGCATGCACATCGCCTTATTTTCCATTACATGTTGCTGCTAATCGAAAGATCTGCAATTTTCAAGAAATGTCAAATTTTTGAGGTCCCCATCCAAGAGAAGTGACCCTTTTTAGTGTGCAGTGGTGCAGCCAAAGGGGGACAGGAGGAGTAGCCGCCCACCCTTATTGGGCTCAGCCAGGAAACTATGAAGTGGGCCCATCAGATAATTATACCTATATACCATAGGGGCTCCACTCGCCCTCTGCCCGTAGGGCCCTAGCTACACCACTGCTGAGTACGACCCTCAGGCTGTCATGCACTGTGTACAGTATATATAATAAATGTCAAATATGCAAATCAATTTAGAAAAATATACATTTGGAAGAAATGTTCAGTAAATTGACTAAAAGTTGTGTTGTTAGTTGGGGTTCATGGATGCTTTTCATGATTGTGATGTGATGATAATGAAAACGAGGAAATACGTATGTATATAGTATATATATAAGCATATATATATACATCTATATATGTGTATATGTATATATATGTATATATATATATATGTATATATATATATATATATATATATATATATATATATATATATATATATATATATATATATATATATATATATATATATATATATACACACACATATATATATATATATATATATATATATATATATATATATACACACACATATATATATATTTATATATAATATATATATATATATATATATATTTATATATATATATAATATATGTGTATATATTATATATATAAATATATATATATATATATATATATATATATTATGTATATATATATATATATATATATATATATATATATTATGTATATATATATATATATATATATATATATATATATATATATATATATATATATATATATATATATATATATATATATATATATATATATATATATATATATATATATATATATTATATATGTATATATTACGATTCATGGTGCCCCTTTGAGCATTCAGCATCCTCCAAGAAAGTTTCACGAAGCAGTTGCCCATGCCCTCCCCAACCCCTGCACCACTACGCCACTGAATGCTTTGGTTTGGTTTTGGTCTATGGGTAATACCAGTAAAATGTACATATCAGGAAGACAATTCTTGGTGAATAATTGCCAAACAGACAGTTTTTACTTATCTTCAAGAATACCAACACAAAATTGACATGGGGTGTTGAGTGTTGACGTTGATAAAAAAAAAATCTGCTTATAAACTTAAATTTGCTCTTTTTGTATACGTATGTCATATAGCTGTATGCTTTATCTTACATGGTTGGCTCAAGTTGTAGAGCATCCGCCTTTCAGCCTGGAGGTACAACTTTGAACCTGCGTCGCATCATACCAGAGATTTTAAAGTAGGACCTGCTGCTTTTTCGTCTGGCGTTCGGCATTATAAGAGGACCAAAGCAGGGTCATAATGTGGATGGGGACATGTGGTGCTATTATTGGCTGCACCCGGGCCAGGGCGACACCCTGTTTAGCATAGTCTAGGGACTTGGGAATGCATGGTCTTGGTTAGTGTGGTTGGCTTCTTTGTATAGTGCTTAATCAGTCAGTACATGGTATATCATGAACCACCTCATTGTTTAAATTGGTGACAGGAGGGGTACGGTAGTATAGATCCCCACTTTTTATTTCAATTTGGAATGTGTAACTGTCATCCATTGATGTGAAATGATGTATATGATTATTAGTATTTATTGAGAAAGGCTTTAATTTTCAAGGCATGTTCACATATGTCTATGCATGCTTTATTCACAGGCGATTCCCTTCCCCCACTCAAACCAGGGGTTCTTCGTATCTACAGTATGAAATTTTGCCCTTTTGCGGAAAGGACAAGACTGGTGCTTGCAGCCAAAGGAATCGAGTAAGTGCTTCGTTTTTGGTTTAAACAAAAGTAACATTTGTAGGCTTAAGTTTTGTGAATGTACATGTTGTCTGGTTCCCTTACAATTTTGTATTCTACCCTAAATTCTTTAGCAGTTTACAGTTTATGTCAATTATTTACCCAGGAAGAAATATATCTTCGAGTACAGTGCATAGGTTTTCCACATCGAATGTTCATGGACTGGAATCTTTTGTAAGTGAAAAATAAATGTATTTACAAAAGTAAATCCATTTTTTTTTATTAATATAAATTGCAGCCACCCGATTAAGGTGGTATACATTGATTGGTGTATAGACTCGGTGATATTAATTAGAGGTGGAGATACATTAGGCCCACTTGTCCCTCCTCATATACCAGGCCGTAGCCAGGGGGCTTTGTCTGAGGGAACGAACCCCCTTTTGTTATGATAAGCACCTGGAATTTAAATGTCTGTTGCCCTTTTATGTGAAAAACGAACCCCCTGTCAAATTCCTGAACCCTCTTTTGTTGAGGAAGTGCCCTTTCAAAATCTAAAAAAAATAATAAACACCCAGAATTTCAATATTTTGTTCTTTTTTATATGAAAAACGAACCCCTCGCTATACTAATTATTTTAGGCACTGGATCATCATCATGAAAAAGTCAGTAAAACAGAAGGTGACAAGTTTAGAAAAATTGATCAAGCCACATAATAGATCGGTCTATAAATAGTAACAATCTGGACATCAGTGGTTAGGGCGTCCGTCTCATACTCAGAAGTTCCAGGGATCAAATCTCAGTCAGGGCACTGTGCTGTGTTCTTGAGCAAGAAATTTGATCTCATTTGCTCCAGTTCACTCAGTTGTGAAATGAGTACCAGTTTCGACTAGGGAGTTAACCAGTGATATCCTGGTGTCCCATCCAGGAAGAGTCATGTACGATTGTACGGGATCAAGTAGGCTTACCCTCGTCTGCTAGCACTATAGAAACTGGGTGTAAGCACCAGCGTTATAAGCCCTCGAGGCTTGATGGGATATAGCTTAAGTGGACATGTTGACATGTCAAAATATTGAAGGGGAAACTAAGGGAGAGGTCAGTTTTCCAAATCTTTATAACCTTCACACATGTAGCTGAAGAGGACTGATTATGTTCGCTCCTTGTTAGAGGCCTAATTTTCAATTGAATTCTCTTTTCCTGTGTACTCAGACAGCATGCCTACCTGAATGTACAAAAACTCATATAAAAGAAATACGAAAAACTGTGGGGGAAAATGACCTCCATTCCCCCATTCCCTCTGTAATCCTGCCTATTACTGCCATCATAATATTTCTGACAAGTGATAATGTGTGATGGTCTTCCAATACTCACATGTTGCTAAGCTTGATTCATTCTCTATTTTGCAGACATGAGGTTGTGAACATAAACACTTACATGAAACCAGAATGGTTAGTCACCAAAAATCCAAAGCAACTGGTTCCGGTTTTGGAAAAAGATGGACAAATCGTGTACGAGTCCTTGATTACGTCATACTATCTAGAACATCTCTATCCAGACAAGAACCCATTAGCGCCAAAGGATCCATACTTGAATGCAAGAGATCAAATATTCTTTGACTCTTTTAGCAAGGTGTTTAATGTAACATTGTTTTTGTTTAAAATGGGCAATTTCTACATGATAAATCCTTGGGATGTAAAGTTAAGCTTTCCAAAACTGAAAGACCATTGGGCTAAGTATTCCCACTTTTTGGTTATTTTATTTTGTTCAGTTATTTAACATCAAAACATGTATACCTTTCCATATATTTTTAAAGCATAGTAGTAAAGAACTTATCATACAATGTAACAGAATTGAAGGCTAACCACCCACTCAGGCAAACCATTCCAATCATTAACAACTTTTTGTGAAAAGCTAAAATGCTAAATATCATTCAATAATAACTCAACTTTAAATTGTTACCATGTGTCACATGAGGATTAGCTGAAATATGCAAGAGATTACAGAAAGTAAAGTTATGCCACTTTTAATTCTTTGGTAGGTGCTTGGAGTATATTACACAGCGGTAAAAACGAAAGATGCGCTAACTACACAAGCTTGTGCGGACGCATTCAAACATGTCGAGGATGAATTGCAAGAAAGAGGAGGCGATTTTTTCTTTGGTAAGCCCTTATAGGAACATATCGCTAATAGGATTAGTTGAGTGATCAAGCAAATTTATCTTATTTGAAAGGGGACTTTAAAAGAAACAAAATTGTGAAGAAGGTATTTATTCATATATCTTATTCTGTTGAAGAAATATTTAAGTTTAAAGTTCTTTGTTACCTGTGTAGAAATGACTGGTGTAGTGGTAAGTCTACTTACCTCTCAGTTTTTAACAATTGTTAATGTATTTTAAAGAAAATTTATTTAACTTTTTTACAATTTGAATAATTTTTCCTTGAACTTTCTTCAGGTGGCAAATTCTAATTACCCGTACTAGATTCTGTTTTACTACTTTCTTGACATATCCAATGGTTTTTAGCTCATCAACAACTATGTCGTTGAGGTTATCAAATGGGGCGATTCTGTTAACTCGTGTCGCCTATTTTTGCAATGTATCTAGTTAAGAGGTTTTTGGCCAGAAATTTGTGAAATTTGGCAGGATTGAAGAGCATAAAAATCTACACAAAGTGTGTATTCAGTTTTTGGTTCCGATGCGATAACATCACGAACTTATGCGGTCATGATGGTGTGTGTGTGTGTATGGTGTGTGTGTCTGTACATGTATAAAATATTCATATTTTAACAACCACATGTCTGTTTTCTTTTATACTTGATATAATTATGATGTTAGATGGTGTGTACATATTCATGATGTAAAAACATTGAATTTCATTAATATGCATAGCAAACAGGGCCTGATATTATTAAACTATGAACTGGATTCATGTCATGTGTGGTACACAGGTAGCTCATGGTCTGCAGATGTGGCTAATATTTTTAGTGTATTTTTCATGCATATTAATAGGTGGGCTTGGCTTAAAGTGAATTTTTAAATAACTGATAAATGAGCAATTGTATGTCTGTTTTGCGTCATATTGGGCATGATAATATTGTCGCTTATTGTGTACTTGCTTATGTTATCAATAGATGTCATTAATATGCATGGTAGGCGTGGCTTAATGTGAAAGTGGTTAATGATATAAACACCATACTGTACCTCATGAATGGTATATCAGATGTATGCCATGCAGTGTGTCATACACAGATGGGTCATGATCTGTTCATATGTTCTAATGTTGTGGTAGTGATGTCATGAATATTAATGAGTATGCGGGGCTTACTAAAAAATTCTTGAAATAGGATCAATGAGCAACTGTTTTTGCATCATACTTGTTATGATAATGTTTTTAATTATTGTGCAAATGCTGATGTTGCCAACATTTTTATTGCTCTGCATGATGGTTGTGGCTTATGAATAAATATCTTGAAACAAATATTTCATGATATGCAATGAGATGATAGTTAAGACAAATTATGCAAATTAATCAGCTTATAGAAAAAATATAGCATTGGAACCACAAAACCTTTTGGTTTTGGTTTATTTACTGTTTGCATACCTGAAATAGAGCAATTTTATTTTCATCATTTTCACGGAAATCTGCAGTCAAAATTGGAAAATATGTGCTGATGCATAAATAATTAGTTCCATGAAAATGAAGAAATGCTTGCAGCTATGTTATACATCGCGGTACACAAATGTAATATGACACCACACCTGATAAGAAATTGAATGAACCAACAAGTCTTCGTGTGTAAGAAATTTGGTACCACACTATTAGGAAATGGGCAATAAACAAAAGACATGTCAGGGGCTTCTTGCTCCGAACGAACGAAGGATTTATACGGATCAATACCTGCTGAATGAGTATGTTGCACTTGGTCCCCAATACACTTGACATTAAGTTGTAGCCCCCATATATGATATGCACTAATGTTGTTGGATGTGACATAAAATTATAATGTTGTCCCTACCCCCTCCCCCCCCCCCTCACCCTCCAGCTGTTGCCAATAAAGTTTCAATGATAAAATGCATATTTTGTCTTTTCTAATTTAGTTACAACTTTTCAGATCATTCACAAGGAAAATATTTCTATAATCAAAACTCACAATGCATAAATCACTGTCTTTTGTTTAGAATATTCTTTTTTAAAGTAATTATTTAATCCTATTATAATCGGGCTTCCTTAAAAATTTCCAATAAGAATCCATTCCAAAAGGCCTAGCTTGTAACCAGTAAAAGCAGATCCCTGGGAAACATTACACAAACTTAAAACAGATCAGGTTTTACACACCCGTTCACAAAAGTTTCCAACTTAAAGCTAGTACAACTAGGTGAAACACATCAATAATAATCATTTCGCTTTGAATTCATTCATTTAAAATATAAGTAGGCCTATATTTTTCTTTTTTTACACTATGTATATTGGCAAAATCTTTTGTGGGCGAGATCTGTTTTTCTAACATTTATAATTCAAGAGAGCGCTATCGAATTTTATGGAAATCCCTTAAGATTTGTGGGATTAAAACCTTACAATGATTGAACAAGAAAGAAAACTTATTTGGTGATCTCCTGACTGGTCATTGGGAGACAATCTCATTCACTTCTTTTCCCTCGAGGTGAGATCATGTCTATACTCTCTCTTAAATTACAAGAACACCCTTTAAAAAAGGGCTGTCATGGCATTTTGTTTGTTTGTATAGATGTAATAAAGACAGCAGTGACGTGTCCAAGGGGGCTATTCGGGGCTTCGTCTCCTCCTCACTTCCCAAAATTCTGTCAAAGCTATATATAAAATTAACTGAAATATCAAATGAACCATGATGTGTGGCATTTTTTGCAATATTGACTGAGTTATTGTTAATTTTGGACCAAACCTTTTACAGTTTGCACCAAAAATTATCCCAGTTTTTGACCAAAAATTTTCCTATTTTTGACCAAACATCTTTCATTTTGGCCCCAAAATCTTCAATATTGACCCAAAAATCTGCACTTTTGGATAAAAGTCTTCAGGCTTTTATCAAAAAATTTACATTTGGACCAAATTTTCAAGGGCCACAATCTACAACATAGAACCAAAAATCATTGGATACGGAGGTGAAGTTCTTATAATATCAGGGCCATGCATGCGCACATGGGAGCCATAATGAATTTTCAAAGCAATACAATTTTAGAATAGGCAGTTTATCTTTTTGCCCATGCTAATTGGGAAAAATCATGGGAAATATTCGGGAATTCTCCTTGAGCTGGAATTTTTCTTTATTTTTAGGAAATTTTCTTCATTTTTTGAAAATATTATTCTTCCTAGAAAGCACTGTCAATTTTGAGAATTTTTCAGGAACTGTTGCCAAAATTTCAATTTTATGTTGATAATTTCACAATTTGTCCTCAAATCAAAAGCATGCATGCAACCGGGAAACCCTTTTCAGGGGTGGCCTCTAAATAAGTTCCTATGCACATCTGTCAGGCTGTCCTCCCTAATCTGAAACCAGCCCTCAGTCAGTTTCCTCAAAAACGAAAAGCATAGAAAGATAACAAGGTGATGTAGGTATTAATTAATTTATTATGAAATAGAATAGATAGAATAAATAAAGATGTAATAAATTAGATTAGACTCTGCTAAAAACAAGAAGAAAGAACACCCGCTTCCATACGCTATGTAAAATCAATAACAATTATTGCTATTGGTAATGATAACCTAATCCCATACGTAATAATCAATACAAGAAATAATCAGAATATCTGAATTTCCACATTCTCTATGCTAAAGTGAATGTAAATACTTCTTTCTTTCCCCAATTGCTCAAACACTAAAAGATTGAAATTCTTTACCACCAGACATCGATATACATTCACCAAGTCTAAAACTGTTTCAAAGCTAAACTTAGCCTAATAAACTTGTTAACTGTTTTTACCTCATACTTTGGTTGTCGTTCATGTCTAGAAGGATTTTTGACAACTTAAGCTGTAACTTTTGCAAAGCGCCATTGAATGTTTACACAGTAATGTGCGCTATGCTATAAGTTTCCATTACTTTTACCTTTACCTACTCAAGATTCAGATTCAGGTTGCAAGATTACTTCAGCAGATGGAAAGTGGCATACATACCCATGCTAACAATTTCTTAATTTAGCTGTTAAAGTTTCCGGTTAGACTATCCTCATTCATTTCAAATGATATCATTTTCCTTCACTATTTCTTTGTAACTCTTCAAAAAATATTTTGGTGTAAGAAATATTTTCTATCAATGTTTCTGAAAGAGTAAAATAAATTAAACGATACCATTCTTCATATCACGTTTTGGACCTGGCTATCAAAATATTGGATTGGCACCGGAACTTCTCGTCTGCATTCCTCCACGTTGCCAATTTACATTTTTGCGAATAAAACCAACGCCATAAATTTTCGAATTAGCATTGCTGAAATTGATTGTAGCGTCATAACCATTAAAATATTCTCTCCATTAAATGAAATTTCAATAATGGCGAATTTTGAGCATGGGGTTTACAATACTAGACTCGTCTCGTCCTGATAGCCACAACAAAAACATACAGAGTTTAAACCAAGGCACTACTACTACACATTATTTCCTTCTTTAAATCTAACTCAAATATGGACTTACGGGCTTATTTCGGGGGAAATGTTCTTAATTGTAGATAGGAGGTGTCCCTTGTCTATCCCTTGGGAGTCAGGGGACAAGTCACTTTCCACATGTGGACATGATGTTTATTTCGGGAAGACTTTCCTCAAATGCAGACAGAAAATTGGATCCCTTTCTTATCTATCCATGCTGAGCAGAACTGCAATTCCTGGGGGACATTAGTACAAGTCTCTTTCCAGCCAAACTTAAACAAAAATACATCATATTTTTGAAAAATTTGTGTCCCCTCACCTTGTGGAGAAAAAGTATGGCTCTACACCACTCCCTTCACTTTAAGCAGGAGTATTAAGGCCCTATAGGAATTATCGATGAGTAATTATTTTTAATCGTTTGATCATTCAAATGATACAATTTCTGAGTTTTTGTCTCGCCTGCGAAGCAGGATAAAGAGACATAGGGGTCATCCTGTTGTCCTCGGCGTCCACAGATGTTTAACATGAGCTGACAAGTTAAGTTAAGCATTCCTGTTACTTGGCACAGGTTTAGAGGACATGGATACTGTTCAAGTGATCATTAGGGGTTGTGTGTGCATACTATGTACATGTATTTCAGCCCTGTGAAATTGGGACACAGTTCTTAAACCAGAAATCACTCGTCAAACTCTATAACCATACGTAAAAGATGCTCACATTTTTAGTACCGCTATGAACAGATATGAAAGATAAGTTCCAACAGTAAGTTTTGTTTACTGTGTGACAACTTCAAAGTTGGTGTAAAATACTTATGAAGGCTTATTTGTCAAACACCTTAGTGAGCAAAAGGTAGGTCTGAATTACAGCAAAGACATGATAAAACATTAAAATGATATCCTGGCACAACATGCCAAATTGCATTCAATTTGGAATTGATGGTGACTTCATGTAGACTTCATGTAGAAAGAGATATTTAATATGAGTTAATACCTTTTCTTCAATGATTTTGGACAATATTTCCAATTGATTTTCTTCCAGGCTCCAAACCGGGTATGGTTGATTACATGATATGGCCAACTTTCGTTCGTGTTCGAGCCAGTGGTATATTTGGTGAAGGTAAAGATGTCCCGGATGAACTGTCAGTGTTGGCGGGCTGGGTTCAACGTATGCGACTTGACCCTGTAGTACAGACCACGATCCACCCAGACAGTGCCTATGTGACATTCAGCAAAACTACCGCACAGAGAATAGCATGTTTGATGAAATTGAAACGCCAAATTAGAGGATTGTTTAAGTGTTATCAGCACACCTTTGCGTTTTCTTCATTTTCTGTGATGGAATAGAGCGGCAATTTTTAAATGGGCGGCCCACAGGCCACACTCCAATCTAGCTCGCGAACAATAGTCATTATATATTGCATTGCATCGCATGTAAGATTAATCCAAATAAGATCGGTAAAATTCGCAAAATACTAGTTTATTTTGTTTTTTTCCTAGACAGATCAGCTCACTAAAATAATAAGAGAATCGCCGACATCTGGTGTACATCCTTCTAATCACACACGCTCTCAACTTGTTTGTATTCAGGGATTGTTTTGACGGGATCTGTTCGTCACATGATGCTGGTTTTGCCACACGATTGGCCTACAGCCTGAAGCTGTTGTCAAATGATGGCCCTTGGAAAAATTTAAATTAAGAACCCTTGGAATACAGGGTCGTGTCTTTCTTAAGTTTATGACTATAAAGAGTTTATATGCACTAAGATGCCTTCATAATGTTTTTGCCCATTATAATTCTGCCTGTGATTGTACCAAATGAAGACATAATAAGACTTCACAGACTAATACAGAGCTTTTTCTGGAATTTATGTAAAGGTGCTCGTTTAGATCCTTCTAAAAGATGAATTTATTAGATGCAATATTTATCCACAAATGAGAAATCAACTATTCTAACGATACCTGAACAAAACTGAAGGTTTGGGGAAAATTTTAATTGGCACTTTTTCTGTGGCACGTTGGCCGATGTGTGAAATATCTTAAGATAACCAGCTTTTGTAATGTATATCATAATTTGTTCCATTTCTGTTTTAAATACATATTAAGGCCCACTGGAAATGGAGGGGGGAGAATAAAAAGCACACCATACATTGCTTAGCGGAAATAACATCCAAACGAGTGGAGATGATAATGAGTGTAGGTATGTGTCCCATGGGGGGATTTCAGGCTTCTGCCATAACTTCCAGTTTTCATCGTGCTTGATGATTCTGAATACGTAATTGATTCCTCTTAATACCACCAATTGTAAGTACCCTCAACCTTATTGTGCACTGGTCAAATTGTATATACTGCATAGTTTGATTATCTAAGGGATTTTACAGGTTGTTTAGTAGAGCGACAATGGTGATGCGAAAGGAGTCACATTTTTTCAAAAATTAATATAATGATAATAATGCAATATGAAAATGAATAAAAATAAATCTTATACCAATTTAATATGCAGTGTTGTGATAGGCAATTAAAAAAATATTTAGCATATACAGCCCTATATATCAACATTCTTGTTGAACACTTTGCTTTAAACGTTACTGTGAGCAGAGCTGCAGGAGACTTCAAATTATTCAGATGAGGGTGTAAGATGACATGGAATGTGATTGATACATATATGCTCTTGATAATGAAATCATGGGTTACTTTTGAAGAAAAAAAATCATAAATTTGCTTAACTGTAGTTAATTTTAAACTTCAGTTTTGGGCAATTTTACGAACCAAAAATGCTGAAGATTAATACTTACAGAAGATTTTGCTCTCAAAAATTGGAAAATTGTAGATCATTAGTCAGAAATGTCGGACATTTCTGACCCATTAATCTTACTCTGCAACTTACTAAACTAAACCTGTAATGCTTGCATAATTTTATCAGTGAGCTGTGTAAATTGATTTTACTAAGCACAAGTATTATCATATTAAAGCTTCATTGGTGAACCCCAATACTCAAAAAGA
This sequence comes from Chiridota heheva, assembly GCA_020152595.1. NCBI lineage: Eukaryota > Metazoa > Echinodermata > Holothuroidea > Apodida > Chiridotidae > Chiridota > Chiridota heheva. The sequence continues at coordinate 39,819 of JAIGNY010000500.1, forward strand.
ATAAGCATCTTTCAATTATTTTTTCATCTGGCTTTATTGTACAATCTTTGCAAAAATTGCAAATTCAATACTACAGACAGTTTAAGAACTGTTATCCAAAATGGAAATAAAAATGTCACAAAAATCCTTCCAAAATTTTTACACTGATAATTCTTTATCACATTACATAATATGAAAAACAAATTCATGATAGATAGATATGGCTTAAAGGAGCACTCTGCCAAGAAGTGTGAGAATATCATTCTGGGGTCCCCACAATTATCAAATACTTCTTTTACATTGCAATGGTACTGAACGTCTATTAGACATAAGTTTTCAAATCATCTTTTATTCCTAAATATCCGATGCTTGTCAAGTTATTTACACTTTTTGCTCTACAACAAAGACGTGTAAGATGCCATTTTCTTTAAGTGGAAATTTATCAAAATGAGACAATGCGACCACTTTCCAACAGAATATTCCTTTAAACAAATTGATAGAATTCCGAATGAATACACAAACAAAATTGAAAAGGTTTTAAGATTCCTTCAATGATGGTAAAAATTCTGAACCAAAGTGCGAGTTCAAATAATTAATGACATTTAATTTGATAGAAGTTAGAAACCAACAGGATTTTTTTGCCCGACCATATTTCTTAAATAACAGTATGCGGACAAGCAGTTAGCAACTCACTGACAACCATCAAAATAATGTGAAGCTGCTCATCTCCTTTAAAAGGTATAAGTTCTGGCTCACCTGTTTCAATAGCATTTTTAAATTTCCATCCTTATGGTAATATTTACATCCTTCTCAACAATCTTTAATCTTATTATTTCATTTCCAGTACAAAATTCGAGAAAGGAGCGATAAAATGTGAGATTTCCAGAGTATTGCAAGAAAGTTGTTCAAAACAAATGTCTTGATGAGACTAAAAGCCAAGATTTGCCAAATGGTGGAGCCAGAACAGGGCAGTTTCTCTAATGTTTTTGGCAAGTTGTACAAAAACACTGAAAATATACATCTTAGTGGCTACCAGCAAAGGTCAAGCTATTCTTAATTCACTGGTTAATCACAAAGTACCTGTTTCTGACATAAAACATCAAATCTTAAACTATTCTTCATCAAAAAATTCTGATGAATTTTATCAAGGTTTAATAGAAAATTAACTGACCAGAATACTTAATTTGTTTCAGAGAACAGCTTTTTGTGTCAAAGACTTCATTTACTTAAACATTTATCTGTGTAATGAATAAAGGCATACACAACATCTGTACATAACAGCATGATGGTAAAGGAGCATGAAAATCAAGTCAACTACAGTATTCTCTCGTGTATCAAAGCCAGCCGAGATTTAAGGTAGTTTGGACAGGAAAAAAGTTTGCAAAAGTGAGCTGGCAAGAATTAATTTTAAGCCAGCTAACTTGAAATGAGTATAGAAATAAGGGAAATATACTTTTAATATGAACAGTATTTGCAATGTATTGACATTGTGGGAAATGTATTGACATTGTGGGAAATGTATTGACATTGTGGGAAATGTATTGACATTGTGGGAAATGTATTGACATTGTGGGAAATGTATTGACATTGTGGGAAATGTATTGACATTGTGGGAAATGTATTGACATTGGGAAATGTATTGACATTGTGGGAAATGTATTGACATTGTGGGAAATGTATTGACATTGTGGGAAATGTATTGACATTGAGGGAAATGTATTGACATTGTGGGAAATGTATTGACTTTGTGGGAAATGTATTGACATTGTGGGAAATGTATTGACATTGTGGGAAATGTATTGACATTGTGAACAATGTATTGACATTGTGGACAATGTATTGACATTGTGGACAATGTATTGACATTGTGGACAATGTATTGACATTGTGGACAATGTATTGACATTGTGGACAATGTATTGACATTGTGGACAATGTATTGACATTGTGGACAATGTATTGACATTGTGGACAATGTATTGACATTGTGGGCAATGTATTGACATTGTGGGCAATGTATTGACATTGTGGGCAATGTATTGACATTGTGGGCAATGTATTGACATTGTGGGCAATGTATTGACATTGTGGGCAATGTATTGTCATTGTGGGCAATGTATTGTCATTGTGGGCAATGTATTGTCATTGTGGGCAATGTATTGTCATTGTGGGCAATGTATTGTCATTGTGGGCAATGTATTGTCATTGTGGGCAATGTATTGTCATTGTGGGCAATGTATTGTCATTGTGGGCAATGTAATGTATTGACATTGTGGGCAATGTAATGTATTGACATTGTGGGCAATGTAATGTATTGACATTGTGGACAATGTATTGACATTGTTGTACTTCAACTCCCTCTACTTTCAGAGCCTCATTTTGGACTGAATGAGGGTTTCAACATATGGTTTGGAAATAAGGTGGTCAGGTAAGAGAGGTTGTACTGGAGATTTTACCTTTCCTTTAGTTGCCCTGAAAGAAATTATCTAATACCAATCAGTTTCACTTAATAACAGATTCGGAGAAACATTACTTTTCCAACCGTTTTGAGAAAGAAAAAATCAGTCTTTGAGGTATGTGCATGTGATCTTTAATTTCAGTAATCTAAATTGGAAATGAAAGAAAACCCTGCCAAGAACATTTCTTAGTTAATATTCAAATCTGTGAGATTTGCAAAACCTAATAATAGTTATGACATACTGCCACAGCTATACACAAGCACTTAACTTGAAATTGCACCCACAACTTGTGTTATAACATTGTTACAAATCAACTACCAAAGAAATGTAACTATCAAGTGACAATATTCTTTCTACTAAGTTCCTTTTGCCATGGTAAATGAATTCCTTTATATAACACTTGATAAAGTTAACTAACATCTATAAATCAATTTTCCTAAGGATATGATGGGTATGTCATACGTTAGGTAGGTATTCTGAATATTTTACATCATATTCTTAACAGCTAAAGCCATAAGTTGCAGGAAAAACATTGTAGAGGAATATGACCATTTTAGGCATGAGATAACAAAGTAACTCAATGAGAGACCTCCGTTGCAGTGCAGTAAAGCTTCAGCTTTCTAATCTAGCACCCCTGGTTTGATTTTCGGTGGGTCTCCAACCAGTGCTCCACGACTGTTAATAAAATGGCCGTCTTGACGTAAATACTTCAAAGGAAGTCTGTTGGGACGTTTTAAACCTTAGTAAACCAACTGACTATTAATTTCTAGTGATCCCTTGCTCTGCCTCCTGATGAGTTATAACAGGAAGCAGAGGTTCCAAGAATTAGGTCTATGCAATGTCCCCATCTAGAATTAAACTTCCACTTCAAAGGCAGATGCTCCTACTACAGAGCAATTAAGTCAAAGCAAATGTTGTGATCCTCATTACATTTGGTAAGGATAAACATTTAAATTTGCATAGTACCAATGCTGATCAGAATAAAAATTCCTTTTTCTCACACATCTTAACTTGGTGGCTCTATGATCTCAAAAACAGTACCGCATATTTCAGCCTAAAAAAGTATATTTCTGCAACAGAAATGAATTGTTCATTGCCATGTCTTTCTGGAGTCATGGTCTCTCATTTGTGTAACACCATGATAAATAAGATAAGATTTAGGCTCCTCAATTCAATAACCAGAAAATGAGGTTCCGAAGCAGAATATGAATTTTAAGTTTAAATTATTGTATAATAAATGTTACAACACTATGGGCTTAACTTTACGATGACAACCAAATAACTTGCAGTTCTCACAAAAATGGAATTTCACAATCAAATTCAACCATTTTTATCCCATCAATATGTACACACTAACGACATAATTCTTTCAAATATGAAACGAAACAAACATGAGGTTAAAATATGAGCATTTTAAGATTGTGACATTAAGCTCTGCCTACTCATTAATATGCATGACATTTCCACCACAAACAATATAGAACATCTGTGGACCATGGGCTATTTGTTTACTACATGTGAACTGAATCCCATGTATACAGTAGTTTTTGAAATACTGTTTACAAGCTCTTTTCAACAAAATTATGTTAAGCCCCACACACAATGCATATTAATGAAATTCAACATTTTTGTAACATGAACACAAAGACATTAGCTAAAAACATAATTACACTAAATATAAAACAAAACAGATATGCTGTTGTCAGAATATAAGCATTTTAGGATGTTAATATTAAAACCCGCCTACTAATTAATATGCATGACATTGCCACTAAAACAATAGGACACATCTGCGGACCATGGGCTATTTGTGTACCACATATGGCATGAATCTGGTTCTTGAGATATTGTGTTTAGAGCTACACAGGTATAGTTCTTGAGATACTGTGTTTACAAGCTCTTTTCAACAAAAACAAGTTAAGCCCCGCCCACTATGCATATTAATGAAATTCAACTTTTTTGTACCACACCACATGTAGACACTAACAACATAATTACACAAAATATGAAACAAAACAGACATGTAGCTATATGAATATTTTAAAACTAAGCATTGCCTACTCGTTAATATGCAAGACATCAACACCAAAAACAAAAGGGCACATCTACGGACCATGGGCTATCTTTGTACCAAATATGACATAAATCCGGTGTATGGTGCTTGAGATATCACACATAGACACTTACATACACACATGCCATCATGACTGCATAGGTTAATGTGCTGATAGCATCGGAACCAATACATCAAATAATCTGTTAAGATATCAAATGGACGTGGCTAATTCTTTCTGTAACAAAACATCTTCTTCCACATGCATGTCTTACTCTCTTGTGGTCAATAACTTGTTTTTTTGTTCCTTAAATCAAGAATTCAATGGTATGAAACCTGCAATTTAAAATCAAAACAAGTCTGTGAAAATTATTTGCAAAGGGATGTCAAGTTTAAAAGAAATATTTTTATTTACTTTTCATTTTTATAAGTAACAATCATTCCTTCTTACATATTCAAAGCATTTTTTAATGGAAACATTTTAGGGCAAAATAATCCACTTTACATGATATTCAGTCAATGTTAATCCATTAAGGAAAAACAGGAAGTGATACTGGAGAACCCTGCCCCCTCCCCCACCTCAAAAAACATCCCTATCCCCCCCACAACATCCCTGCCCCCACAATATCCCCCCACAACATCCCTTCCCCCACAACATCCCTGCCCCCACAACATCCCTGCCCCCACAACATCCCTACACCCCACAACATCCCTACCCCTACAACATCCCCACTCCCCACAACATTCCTACCCTCCACAACATCCCTACCCTTCACAACATCCCTACCCTCCACAATATCCCTACCCTCCACAACATCCTTGCCCTCCTCAAAAAACATGCCATTTTCCGCAAAACAAAATAAGCCCCTTTTCAAGTTTGATTTTGTTCCTCTTCTAGAAATACAAAGCACCAAGTTAATCGGTTCAAAAGGAGCCTGTAAACAAACTCATTAATAAGTTGTGGTCAGATATTTGTCACAAAAGCAACAATGGTCAGCCAACAGGTAACGTAAGAATGTGTCTGGATCAGCTATGACTTCACTTAGGTGGCTTTACTTTCTTCCTGTCTGTTACATAGATGCAGAGATAAAATTTCCAGTTTTGAATAAGCAGTGTCAAAAACCTTCCTTCAAAAATTTAGGACAGAAGTAATATTGATGTAGTAAAAACATCTTTATATGCCAACACATTCCCTCTTTTGCAAATTTAATGTACTATTTATTTATCACACATGGGGTGGGGGAGAGGGGGTGACATTCTTTAGAGCAATAAACCTGCAACATTGTGGCCGAAAAATTACCTTTTTACCACATATACTGTTGCTTACTCAAGAAATTAAAAAAAATATATCTTTTTTTATTCAATAAAAAAAATAAAAAAATCTTCCTGCAAATTCCTGGCTTTAGCCGCTGGAACTGTACATTTTTTCCCAGGTCTGTATGAGTAAGAATACCATTGAGAAGTGGCAATCATCTTTTGATATGACCAAGGTACTGGACTTATAAGTTTCAGATTTCAGAAATGCAGTTGCGGTGTTTTTAAGTTGATCAGCTTTGCTGTAGACATTAAATTATTCTTTAATACATTTATATCACCCTTTGAAGAATAATTTACTGCCTACAGCAATATGGATAATCTTCAACCTTCTGATTTAAGGTTATGCACACTGATATAATCGAGGTTAATATAAGGGATGGTAAAAAACTGCTATTTTGTATTGTAGAAGTGCATATTCTAAAATATGAAGCCTCGTACAAGATCACTTGGCAAATGCTTGATCTTTTCAGTATTATATATTACAGGCTACAAAGACGGAAATTTACAATTCAGGTTGGAAGCGAATACACTTGAAGTACACATGACTGGTTGTACAGTATCTTAAACAGACTGTCATCTGTTTCTCACACAGACACCTACAGATATACACTTGTTCCAATTTAAAAGACTTTCACGATCCATAATTTATTCCTGGGCCATCCATCCTTCTTGCACCATCTAATCATCATTATCAAGCTGAATAAGAGAGAACAAGGTTTTCCCATAGTTTCTTGGTTTTAGTCCCAAGTTCTTCCAGCTACCAGGTATTAGCACATGGAGTCTTGCTGCTCAGTCTGAATCTAAATCCATGCTATCATCCTTGAAAACTTGATCCTTTGGGGGTGGAGGAGGTGGGGGTAATAGCTGGGATGGAAAAACTGGTTGGGCAGACCTGTATCAAAAAACAGAGGTATTTAAAAAACTTAAAAAATATCAATAGAAATTATGATATCATACAGAAAAATATATATGTATCAGTTTTCAGAGGGTGAGAAGGTTTAACATACAGACATGACTGAAATGCTCAAAACAATTTTCCTAACACATCAGACATTTATCTGTGACAAACAAATTTCTGACTGAACTCCAGAAACCGATGGATATGCTAAACGAATGTTTTTGTCACCTATTATATAAGCCAACCTTTGTTTTGGGTGTACAAACTTTCAGTTCTTGACTTCTTGTTTGTATATAAAAAAATCTTTCCAGGTCGTACACAAAATTTTCTTTGCTTTCCATTTATTTGCTTTAAATTCTTTTTGCAGTGATTCGGAACAGAATCGGTTGTTTCCAGTGACTGAAGAATGGATGGAAAGACACGAGATTGAATCGACAAATGCGTGAACTGAACAGATGCTATATATGCAGTCACTCAGTTTACTTATCGAGTGCAAGGAAAACTAAGCTAGTTTGAATGGATTAATACAGCATGTTTTGAAGTCAAGCATTAAGTATCAACAAATCATAAATCAGATAAGCTTATACTATGGTTCCTGTGATGCTAACAATCTATAACAGTTTGTGATATTACACGAATAAACAAGGAGCAACCTTAGCTCTCTGAGGGTATCAGAACTCTGCAGTCACAGAGCTGGAGATGCTATACACATTTCTCACTCACCAGCTTTTTGGGGAAGCAGTTTCCTCCTTTTTCACCTTCTCAGCCCCTGATGGAGTGCCGCTCTTGCTGTGTGAGGATGACTTCGATAACTTGTGACGACTTGAATTTTTCTTCCTTTCTCTCCTTGCATCTTCATAATCAGGTTCTAACCTTCTAAACTCTTCTCGGGTCTGGAGGAGTGAACGTGCCCTCTCCCACCAATCTTCATCCAGCATTCCAGACTCTTCTTCCCCCTCACTCTCCTTACCAGGTTCCTCCCCATCACCTTTTGTTGCCACCTCACCATCCTCAGCTGCAACTCCCTCTTCTTGTTCCCCTTTTGACCCATCTGAACCATCCACTTCCATCCCGTGTACAATATCAACTTCAATCTCCAATTCCTGTTTATCAGTATTGTCCTCAAATTTAGTACGTTGCTTTTCCTCATGTTCTAACAAGCTTGTCCCAAAAGTCCTTTGTGCAAATTCCTCTAACCTGGAATCAAAATCTAACGCAGATTCTTCTAATCCACTAGCTTCAGCTTCTTCTTCTTCTGGAGAAGGCGGGGAAGGTACTTTAATCTTCGGAGAATCAACTTCTGCACCAATGTCTGTTTTTTCTTTACTTACAACTTCTTTAGCTTTCAACAATTCTTCTTCCTCCACAGTACGAGTACTTTCTAAGAATGGAATCTCACTATCAGATTTCTGTTTACTTTCACTTTCACCTTCTGCTTTCTGAGATTTTGATTCCTCTCCTTTTTTATCAGGTTCATTAATGACTTTAGGAGAATTTGTTTTACTTGAATCAGGGTTCTTATCAATTGTGCCTAAACCTTCAGTTTGCTTTAGACTGTCATTTTCTGACTTTCTAATCATTTCAGTACTTGTTGCTTTTGCAGGATCTGTCTTGGGTGTATCATCACTGTTTGTGTTAATTGTTTTTGCTAAATCCGTCCCTGAATTTTTAACGGTGTTCGTGCTTGATGTTTTCGCAGGATCTGGAGTTGGCTCTTGCTTTCCAGAATCACCAGTTGTAGGTTTTTCTGTTTATGAAACAAAAAACACATTACAAGAATTGGAATACAGCATTTACTGAAACCAATTAAGTACAATAATCATGTACCAATCATCACTAAAGCATTTTATTTTTTGGCAAACAATTCCACAAAGTGGCAGTTACCACTCACCCCACACAATTCAAAAGGGGTTATTATATCAAGCAAATGACAAATCTTATCACAAATGAAATAACATTACAAGTAACATACCCATAAAATCCAATCAAGATGAACCAATAAAATCCAAAGAAGAAATATATATTGGGCATGTAACAACAAACTTTATTAATACAAATTAAGTGAGGTACGATGAATAATATTGGGCGCTCATTAGAGCATTGGCACATAAAACGTCGAATATGTAAGTTTCTCTCCGATTATATTTCTCCAAAAAATTTGGCCAGGAGAGAAAAAAATTATGTAACGTATCTAAATGACAACAGTTTAGTTTACTTTGCTAATATTTTTCAATGTTGAGTTTTACTTTCTGGATAGTGGACTTGTATATTCCAGATCTGTAGAATAGATATTAAATTTGGGTTAGGCCCCTATTGAATGCTTTTTGCAAAAATGGCAATAAAAGCCTTACGGTGAGCATTTTTATAGAAAAATCGGAGCAACGTTACATTAACATATTTTATTTTGACCTGATTGCATAGCACGATGAATAATAATTTTTCAGAGCATGCTCCATAAGCTGACCCACCCTCTTTAGTTTTATGTTTGGAGATTCATACCTCAGGAGGCAATGACCCATTTGCTTGTCAGCAATTGTTTCCTAGAAATAAAATATTGCCACAAAAAAGATGAGAGAACCATTGTTTTTCAAGTCACAAAGTGATCCACCAGGGTATAGAAATAATATCAAAGAAACTTATCCATTCAACAGAAAAGTTTGCAAAAGAAACAGCACAATGAAAAGTTGTATGCTGCCACTAATTTCAAGTTTTTACAAGTACCCACAGATCCAGTACCTTTGGTGTTTTTCTGTCGATGGAATTTTGGGTGCTTTCACTTCATATGCAATACATTCCCCCTCCGCTAAAATGCTTCTAGCAGTAACCCTTGTTTAATATGAAAAATCTGCAACCTGAAAAGATAAAAGATCTCATAAAGTAAAGTAAAATATGAAGAACTGACCAGTTTTCATCTTGCCCTCCAAGTTTTCTTTATTCTGCTGAAAGTTCTGGGACTCTTTCTGTTTGGAAGGCTGCTGACTTGTTGAATTCTGCATCAAGAATACTAGTTTTAGTTTATTATACAAATAATCAGCTTTCTTACGAACTTTCTCACTGGATTTGTACCGCCTGATCTGCAAACAAAAAAAAAACAATGAGAAGAAATAAAATTATGCAATTGACAAAATGTAGTTTTACAACTTCAAGGAAAAACAAAGAACAAGAAAAAAATCACTTTATGGATTATCTTGTCATTTTTCTGGTATGTGTTCTACAAATGCATACAAAGTATATAAGTTAAAAAAGGCAAAGGTCATACTTTTTTGACTGTCTGAACAAAATCAGCGCGCTTCTTAAGGAGAACTGGATTTAGCTTCAAGAGATCAATTTCTTCCATCACCCTTAGGCAACGACCAGGATCCTGTGAAAGAAAACGTATGATGCATTCAGAGGACAAATACAATACATGAAGGGGGAAGGTTTTATTAACTGAAATATCAAAGAAAATATAACTTCTTTAACTTAAAATGTACCAACCAGTATTACAACAAAAGTTCTGGGCCAGTTGCTCTGGATCTAGATTCCATATTAAGTGGCAAGAAGATTGATATGAACAAATTTTTGTTTTCAAATCGCATGTCTTTCCCATACATCAGCAGGCCAGGCATGTACTCACAACTGCCATTGTTTTTTTCTTGGGGGTGGGGGTGGGGTTGGGGGAGGGAGAGCAAATTTAGGTGACATAATATTTTAGTAGACACTAGTTTTAGGGTTAGCGCCAGGACTCAACAAACAATATATTACCCATTCCCTAGGTTTGCAAGTTGATCTTAACATCTGATCCTTCCGCAGTTTCAAATATCTAGTAAAGATAATAAGTTAAGTTATGGGTCACAAACTTTGCAGCCCCAGAATTAATGTCAAATGTTTGAGCCACGTTTTCAAGTGTTCAGGCTCTAACCATGAAACACATGACAACACTCATGTTATTCATTCACAGAAATGGGGTAAGTAATCACCCATTATTTGGGTGTGATATTGATCTTTTGATATCAATAGAAGTGGGAATTTTTTATTGATCCATTACTTAAAACAATTAGCCTATAATTCTTATTTAAACTGTCTTGCCAGCTTTGCATGTACCCATTGACAGAGACTCCACAGTAGTAATACTTCACTAAACAAATTCTATTTGGAGATTGTATTTGTAGATGACTGCCTAGCCCCCAATATAACTGAAGTCTTCATATTTTTGGTAGTTTGGAGGCACATGACCCCCTTAGCTATGTGCCTGTACATTAGAACAATTTTTTTGTGGACTTCAAAGTACAGTGATATGACATGACACCAAACAATAAACACTATTCATCAACTAATTCCACAAGGATGAGCATGTGAAGAATTGTGCTTTACCGAGTACATTTATAATTTATTCATTACAGGAACAGACCAGAAACTAACACAACAAATAGCTCTTTTGACGTGTCAATACCCTTTTCCTAATTTCTGTGGAAATTTTGCTGCAGGATACAAAACTTGTTTATTATCTGAAAAACTTAGAACAAGCAATCAAACCACTTAACATCCTGCCTTGCAGGATACTGAGATTCCACTAAAATGCTCCACTTCCTGCTATGCAATCTGGTTAAAATAAAATATGTTAATGTAATGTTGCCCCGATTATACTATAAAAATGCTCACCGTAAAACTTTATTGCCATTTTTGCAAAAAGCATTCAATAGGGGCCTAACCCAAATTTAATATCTATTCTACAGGTCTGGAATATTCAAGTCCACTATCCAGAAAGTAAAACTCTACATTGAAAAATATCAGCAAAGTAAACTAAACTGTTTTTATTTAGATACGTTACATAATTTTTTCTCTATTGATCAAAGATTTTTGAGAAATATAATCGGAAAGAAACTTACAGATTCGACGTATTAAGTGCCAATGCTCTAATGAGCGCCCACCCAACATTTGTTTGATAACATAATTCATTTGAATAACTTGAAGACTTGAAACAAGTTTTGTTACATTATTTGCTTATTTTGCATCTGATGCTCACAATGTTTTTATGGTGGTTATTGTGGGGCTTGTGTAGAACCAGATCACACAATGCAGTTCCAATAGCACACTGTATGCAGCCACTGAGCATAGGCGCTTATTAGGAAGAAACTTTGGGCCCAAAAAATTCTGCAATTATATTTTCGTAAGCCCTACATTGAATATGGTATGCTTTTTTCTTAACTCAGTACACTACACTCTGTGAACGTGGAAGAATGCAGACCAAAGCTGTTATACGTACTGGTTTCTCATGACTGAGTGATCTCTTTAATTCTACATGAAGTCCCTCCAAAAGCAGTTCCAAGTCTGCATCTGTGCAGAATAACAATAAATACAATGTTTATCAATCTCTTGTGGCATTATCATTACCATATCAAGCAACATAGAGAGTCGCAGGTTCAGTAACTTTGGCCTATCTATACCTTACCAAAAATCCCCACCCAGATCAACAACTATGGACAATGGGTCAAATAAGACATATAATGTTGTTCGACAGATTGAGGAATTGAGTTAGTTCATAGCAAAATAATTTATCCCTCAAATTGGTAGATTAGAAATAGTACCTAGGTCTCTATCATTGCTTTAAAGGATTAGTCCAGGGGTCAAGCAAGTCTATCTTATATGCAAGTGAAAACAGCATAGTGAAAGAACCATTCAAAATTCGTATTCCATTAAAGAGATATCTAAGTTTAAATTTGGTATCATTTGTATAGAAACGACTGAAATCAGACTAGTTGTGATGTCATAGCCTCAGATTCCTCAAAGTTTTTATGTATTCTATCATATTTTGTCCTGCAATTTTGTGGCTTAAAAACCATAGGATATGTCAAAATAGTCAAACTGAATCTAGGAAGGGTATTTATAATATACCACCTGAAGAAAGTAACAGGAAAATCCCTTAAAGTGAAAAATTAGATAAACTTTCTTTAAAATTAACTAACAATTGTTAAGAATTAGAGGATGAAGATGCCAACTTTCCATAGTAGATGTACTACACCAGTCATTTCTTTACCATTTTGTTTCTTTTGAAGTCCTCTTTCATATAAGATAAACATGCTTGAGCCCTCAACTAATCCTTTATTTTGATTACTTCCTTTTTTACTCATATGGCATTTTAGCTAAGATCTTTAAAAACATTTTCCTATTCTTTCATTATTGGGTTTTTCAGAGGGAGATACTAATACAATAACATTTAATAAAACAAAACATTTGAAACCTGGACTTAATTTCCCCCTTTATAATATTAAGGCCAATGTTATGCTACGTCACCTACGCAACAACAAAATTGACACAACATATACACCATCATAAGGAGCTCAGTATGTGCATTTTATTCTTTTCCTCTTTTTCTTTCCCCTTCATAAACCCTGACTGAAAATTAGCATTTCATCAGGGGTCGAATTCAAATTTTCGCCACTGTTTTACAGAACAGTACTTTCTCAAATAACACTGTTTCAGATTAGATTTCACTGTTCCAACTTTTTGGGCGATAACAGGACAAATTCATTTCTTCAATATGAGCTTTATTTACAAATACTTTATTAGTTAATATATGCAAATATGTTGCTTACTAGTAATACATGATGTAGCATACAATTGTACACATGCAAGCAGCCTTGCATATGTGAATTCGTGATTATTGTGCTGATAATTGTAGGCAAGGTGGGAATAGCTTTTCTTACTGGAAAAAATGATTTTTATGATAATCTTAATTGACGACATGAATTTCTTTTCAGCAAAAATTCAATTAGTGATCATTGATGGCACATTGCTTGTGAAAAGAACACTGTTCCATTAGAACAGCAATGTTTGAAAATTAAGTGTTCCTGCATTAAAAACACTCTTCTCGGAACAGAAGGAAATTTGATTCCTGTTCATCATATAGTGTACACACTCCAAAATGTCCAAAAAAATAACAGAACCACAAAGAAAAAAGATGTGCATCAAGGTAGCAAATCAAAATTATTCATTATTTCTCACTTTATTTGAATGCAAATTTACAATGAACAAATAGAGAAGTTTAGCAAGGAGAAGATAACAACATTTAAAAGAAATTTAAACAAATTAATAAAATATACACATGTAAGGCCAGAAAAAACTTCATCTACATTTCCCCTTTTATCATATTCTTTCTTACCTTTGTTGGTTTTCTTCTTTTCATCTATTCCCTCAACTTTAACCCTGATGGTGTAACAGATTAAATAATGATTATGATTAAGTCTAAATTATTTAATTTCACTTTTCTCATAAACGGTTCCTCAGAATGAGAAGAGAAAAGAAAAAACAAGCAGCCATAACAGAAGAATAAAGCAGTTGCATAAAGGTTCAAAACCCAAATAATTCCAGGAGCTGTTAACGGAGCATTTTGCAAAGATTTCTGTCTAATCTTTCCTTCAATTCTACAAAGCTCAATGTACATTTTGTACGAACATGTGAGTTACGGGTAGACGCTGTAACTAACTTCCATTCAAAGCTACTCAATTGTGGAAAACGCAAACATCTTTGGCAAAGTTGATTCTTTTACAACTCTTTTATTTCAGGTCTGAAGAAGCAACTTTTTATAAAGATCTTAAGGACAGCAGCCAATTCTGATAAAGAATTGAATGTTCAACTGAAATAAACATTCTCATAATTTTGAAGGACTGAAATTTAAGAGAATCATCAAAAAAATGACACAGTTTTCTTCCCATTTTTATATATACAATTTTGCTTATTATTCGAAACTACTCGATATGACTATGATATGACATAACTGGAGCGATAAATATCTCCAAAATTTGAAGGCTCAGAAATCAATGCTCTTATTTGAAAGACAATAAAATTAAAATATTTGGAGCTATCCATTAACTTTTTTTAAAGGATGGACATCAAGCAGATTTTAGATATGTGAAAGAGCATGGAATTTTGAGTAGAAGTTTTTTAAATTTGTAAAAAGCTTATTTAGCTTACACGTTATAACTAAACAAAGTCTCATGACTTACTAATTTGTCCAGAATTTGTGATATACTAAGAGGCACACATTCAAAATCTTCATATGATTCTTTCAATTCTGTTCTTCAAATACAGTTACTTGTGAATTTCAGAATGTCTTTGCTAGATACATGATTTGGGGTGTGACAAAGTTCCATCAAATTTGGCCCTAAGTCAAATTCTATATTTCAGACAACATTGACAGAGGAATAAAAAACAAAGGTTTTACAAAAGGTAATAAAGAATCCTTCCCTTATTGATGTCACACATTATTGCACAATAATAGCTAAAAATATAAAAAATGCTGCAAATTGGCCAATTTTTAACCAATTTTAATGTAATATTTTGCTGTTTTATTGCTTTAGATCATATTTTAAACCAATTAAACCTATGTTGCCTCTAGATGTCCATAGTCCTTCAAAGATACACATGTTATTAGATGTTGTTTCAAAAAATCCTCCACAAACTCAAACTAAATTTAATAATTTCAAAAATGGTTTGAGTATAAAACAAGGTTTTGTCAGTATTTTCATAAAAAATGAATGTTTGTTCAACTTCTTCATAAGCTCTTAAATGTTTTCAAAGTTGAAGGATGTTTATTCAACATACATTGTGCCACATAAGTAACCATAAAAACCATCCAAGCTTAGTTAATCTATTTTTCATATGGAGAAAGCAAATTCCATGACCCCACTAATATCCTGTAAAAGCTATAACTTCCTGGTGTTATTCAAAACAGATGTGTGGTTAACTTGCAAATACAAACCTCCAAAATATCAAACATGAGTCATGATCATTAAATTACACTAAAAAGGAAATCAGACAAATGCCTGTGTAAGAACTGTGGGAATATTTGATAGAAAAACAACTACACATCAATAATTGCTGGAAATAAAAACAAAAGTTATGACTAATATTCACTTACTGTTTCTCCCCTTTTGACTCTTTATTAGATTCTGACAATTCCTGGAAAATTAAGAAGAAAAAAAATTCTTTGTTAAGATAACACAATTTTGACAAAAGCACAATAAGAAACACATTAAATTGTTTGTGTGAAAAATTCAATGCGTGTCTTATCTGACACACTGTGGGTACAATAGTAAAGTGTGTTATACTCCTTCATAATCCTGTTTCCTTCAAAAAAGGATTTGCATCAAAAAAGGTTAAAAATAGTAGAGCTTAACAATTGGGGGAGGGCTGTATTGAAGCAGTATAAGCTTTAATGAGAAAAATGCACTCAACATCTCAGTCAATAGTGCCAGAGAGGTTTTTTTTAAGTCAAAAATAAAAAAGTGCAAATGAAGAGAGGTATTTAAATAAATAAGATGGTGGTGAGAATAGAAATATGGTGGTGTGAATAGAAATGGCTTATGTAATGTGGCGTGCCAAAGCTTGACAAGAGCTTTATCACTAGTGTCATCACCACGATCAGTAAGTCTTCAAACACTTAATAGCTATAGGGTCTGCTTACCATCTGCTCCTGTTTATTCCCCTCTCTCCTCTTCCCCTCTTTCCTCCTCTCTGACTCCTTTCTTTTAGACTCTTCTTTTATTTTCCTCCTTTCTTCCTCCCTCTGCTTTCGTTCTGCTTCCTTTCCACTCTCTACTGCCTTCCGTCTCTCTTCTTGTCTTTTTCTCTCTTCCAGTTCCCTTTTCTTCTCCTCCTGCTTTTTCTTTAACTTTTCCTCCTTTTTCTTCTCCTTTAACTCTTGCTTGATTTTTTCTTTTTCTAATCTCCTTTTTTCTTTTTCTTCCTTCTTTTTAATCTTATCTTCTGCAGAAGTTTCTTTCTCCTCTCCCTTTTCGCTCTCACCATCTTTCTTCTCCTCCTTAGCTTCATCTTCCTCCGCCTCTTCATTCTTTCCCCTATTCTCCTCATCAAACTTTTTCCTTGTAGTTGTGTCTTTGTTTTTCTCTTCATCACTGCCAACTGACAGTTTCTTCTCTTTCCTCTTAGCCTTTTCTGCCTTCTCCTCCTCCTCCTCAGCCTTTTCTCGCTCCCTCATCAATCTAATTTCCTCTTTCTCCTTCTTTTTACGTTCCTCTTCGGCTTTCTTCTTCCTCTCTTCATCTTTCTTCCTCCAGGATTTTATGCCATCAATATTATCATCTGAATCACTGGACAAACTTTAAAGAAACAAGAAATCAGACTGAAGATGGTTAGATAAAATAATTGAGATCAATATCTTCAACAAAGATGTTTCATTCCTACAGATATCTTTACATTGAGAAAATGAAGGAAAACCCCTTTTTTATGTTTTTAGCCTCGACATCAATAGGACAGTCTTTCATAATTCTTTGCTGTAAGGGCATCTGTTAGAGACTGTTTATTACTCACATCTCATGCAGTTAGGCTGGTAGGTCATTACTGCCGTCAAATATTGAATTATCATCAACTTCTGTGAAACTATCAATGAAGTTGAAACCACTTTGTTTGTGACATAGTTCATACAATAATTTCTGTAGATATTGAAAGTCTATACAACATTGTTCAGGGTCCTTCAATAACAAGGTTTTCCATAAATTACTGAGCTTTGATTTTTTTCACCACAAATAAATGCGAAGTTGACCTGATGAGTCTAATATATTGCGCAAAAATGGGAAAAAATTGCAATATAAACACACACAAAAATTTCAAAGTTGCTGAGGTTTTAGCGTCGCTTCCCAAAGATCACGGCCATTTCCAAGAGGATTGTATCAAATACAGTACAGTTGGGGATAGGGATGGGTAAGAATATTTGTTATGGTATAGCTTGTTCAGGGTGGCACACTTTGGGAATCTTTACGGCACAGTCATAAGTGCTGAAACATTTTTAAACGCTTGCAAGTTACGGCAAATTTACTTGCTGGTATGTTATTGCTGCATCTTTTTAAAGCAGGTTCCAACCATGGATCATTATTTTGTAAGCCTTACAGCTAATTTAAAGACTTATTAAAAGGCCCCACTCAAGTTTTGTGATATTCCTTGCTTATTTTTGGGAGGGCCATCGCGATGGTTATTGTAGGGATAGAAGCAGTTCCGCGAAATATTTCAAATCTTTTTTCCAACACTTCTGAGGTCCAATTTATTCTATTTTATTGGGTTGGGGTTGGGGGCGGGGAGGTCCACTTAAACGTTTAAGCAGAAATTTAACCGTTTAAAGATTTAGGCTATTAAACGAAAATGCACAAATGCACAGCCCTAGTTGTGAATTTAAGAATGAAATTGCCCTTAAATGGTACAAACTTATCAGTTTTTTCCTCATTATCAGTTTTTTCTCAATCACATGATTTCATTAATGCCTATCAAGGACAGTAAGATGCAAATTTATTCAAGGAATTCAAGCCTGTGAAAAAAATCACATCAGCAATCCACTGATACATTATAGGTTGACTATGGAGACTTACCTACTAATGTCATCACTGGATGCTACTGTGTCTGGAGTTTCCTTTTTCGGTTTCTTGGCAGATAACTTGGGGGTTTGCTTAGCCTTGGTGGCTGCAACAAAAACAATTTAAAATAGTACGAACAGTAGTTTACTATAGGAATTGTATGTCAAATCTACACAAACAATACAGTGGTATCCCAATTACACCATCTTTCTAAATAATATAATATTCATGAGATCTGAATTTTAGAAATTGCTTTTAGCAAACCATCTTTGCGATGAAAGTCACCTAATCTTTGCAAACACCATCACAATTGCGCTTAACCCTTATGTCCCGGGGGGTCCAAAACGTGACTGAAATTTTTCAAAACTTGCTTTTCTTTTCAAAATTAATTTTCATAACTTTCCTTTTGTTGTATTACTACATGTTTGGTTTATATGAATGCTAAGACAATAAACATTTCCATAAAAAAAGTCAAATAAAGAAAAAAAGCCAACTTGCAAATTTTAGGCAAAATTAGGCCAATTATTTTAGCTCGTATTTTTTTTGGTGAAAATTGAAAATAGAGGATTGTTTTTACATATTTAGATTGTTTGTAAAATTTCCTTTCCAGTCTAAATTTTCTTTTTTCACAAAACCTGCAAAAACAATGAAAATAAACAACAAAAAATCACCGCTGTAATTACTTGCGAAAAATAATGCCGCGTATCCAGTGAAGTACTCAAACCTGGGGTATCCACTTGAACTTCCCGAACACTAACCACTGTACTACACTGTGATGATGTAGTGTGTGGGTTTGTTTTTATACTTAAACATCAGAATAAATAAAGAGGGGGTAGTTGCTATTTTTTTATTTCAATCGAAAGTATGTGAATGGCCTTTCTAACAATATAATTTGAGTAGGGGAGTTGTATCGCGATCAGAAACTTAGATTTTTCCAAAATTTTGGTATCAGAAGGCTAAAAATCATGATATTTTTCACAACTTTAGCCAAAAAAGATATTGATGATAGAGGCAGTCAAAATTCAACTGGAATTGGATGCATTGATGTCTTTGTAGGTGCCTTACTGGTTTTCAGGCAAAAGCAAGGTCTGGAAGTATAGCAAGCAAGTCTTTGAATAATAAAAAAAAATGTTTTTCTTTCAATTTTGTGCATTTCTTTTTTCATTTTTCTATTTCAATCCATCTTTTTTTTTTAAATCTGTAACATAACCCCCATCATGAAGTTACATTTTCTGAAAGGTCTATTCAAGCTCTTTCAAATGATACCAGGATCACTGCTGTGGGCTTATTTGACAAAGTAAAATAATTTGTTGAAATGTGCAGGTCAAATCGGTCGTGTTGACAAAGGGTTAAATGAAATTGAAGATACCATTAGGAGACATCTCCACCTGAACAACATTTATTTATATAACCCCTGCCACAATGCAAAAATAATGTACATTTAAAGACCATCTATGTGCCAGATATTACAAAGTTTAAACTGATAAAGAGATTACGTGTTTACAAAGCATTTTTCCCCAAATCCTGTGGCCCAACTCCTGAAAAATCAGATCAATCTTATATGAAAATAATGGAGGAACAATTTTGAAGACATCTCAAATTGGAAGTGCACATTACAATATTGCAGAGGAATAAGTATTCAACTTTTTTTTTCTTTCAGTTTTGCAGTTTTTTTGACATGGGCATGTTTGTGGCATAGAACATAGCTGTCTATATTTATGAAATTCTTTCAATTTGGCTAAAATGCAGTCATTGCTAAAAGAACAAACACAACAATACCCTTTTTGGCAGTGCCGGCCCCTGATTTTTTTCTGCTTCTCTTTGGAGCTACTTTCTCATCATCCGAGTCATCAGCTTTAACCTCTTCTTCCTCTGAAGCATCACTTTTCAGTTTGGATTTTTTCCATCCTCGAGGTGTAGGTTTTTTGGCAGATAATAAATCATCATCGTCTTCTTCCATTTCCTTATCATCCTCCACCTCCATGTCTTCCACAGATTCATCCTCTGATGCCTCTTTCTTTTTCCTTCCCTTTCTTGCAGACTTGTCCTTTGATTTCTTCTTTTTCCCATCATCCTCATCTTCACCCTCTTCCTCATCCTTTGCAGCTGCTTTAGATTTTCTAGGACCTTTTGATTTAGTCTTAGGTGTTTTCTTTTCAACTTCTGCAGTCTCATCTTCATCCTCACTACTGTCTTCTTCATCATCATCCGAGGTTTCAGTTGATTTCCTTTTCTTGTTTGCCTGCTTTTTCGTATCTGTCTTTGAGGGTGTTTTTCTTTTGGTTGTCTTTTTTTCTACCACATCGAAGTCCTGTAACAAACCAGAAAATAAAAATTGTTCAATATTATGGAATATGCTAAATAACATATTCATAAGCCATGCACAACAATGAAATAGAACCTGTTGAAAACACTTGTATCATGCAAAACATGCATACGGTTGCACACAAATTACTGTTTTAAGGATTTCACATAAAGCCTCACCTACAGTACATGACATCACTACCAAAACAATAGGTCACATATACGGACCATAACTCATCTGTATAGCACATATGACATGTGTGCGATGTGTTTACAAGTTTTTTGGAGCATTTTCACATTAAGGCATGCATATTAGAGATAGAAACTGTTGACAACTAAAGCAAGTACACAATTACTGACAAATAACATGAAAGTATAATGCAAACAGACATATGGTTGCTATAAATTTATCACCTTTTCAAGATTTTATCAATTAAAATTAACTCTCCCCCCTCCCCCACTAAGCAATATGCATGACATCACCACCAAAAACAATAGGGCACACAAACAGACAATGGGTTATCTGTGTACCACATATGACCTGTATCCAATGTATTGTCCTTGTATTACTGTGTTACTTACAAGCTCTTTTCAGCAAAAACCACATTTAGTCCGCCCGACTAAGTACATGTATAGTATTGATATTCAACAATTTTATACCATGAATATGTATACACTATTAACAACATAAGTATACCTAGTATCAATCAAAACAGACATGTAGTTGTTAAAATATTAGCGTTTAAAGATTTTTGCATTAAACCCCACCTACTCATTGATAAGCATGACATCACCAAAACCAATAGGATACCATATACAGTGCTAGCGGGAATGAATGTGTCGTTTACATTACCTGGAATGCATTTGACAGGATTAGGTGGTAAAGTTAAGTCAGATTCCTGCATTCCCTATTGTGGCAGAAAATAATCCCTTTTATCAATAAACTCTGTTAAGCTAGTTTGCTGGTCAAGAGAGTGTAAACCACATGACTAGACAGTTAGTTATGTTGTGGTTACCTAATCCTTCCAACCAGTTCCACTGACAACAATGTCAGCCTGAAGTAATACACAATAGTCAATAGCGTAGTGCTACTCATTGAGACTTCCGTTCACAAATTGCAATTTTTGTATTATGGTTGTCAGTATAACATCGTAATTAACCTTTAATTCATATCCCAAAATTCTTTTTTTGGTTTTCCGCAGGTACGTTTTAAGATGAGTATAGTTTGGTCAGATTCATAACGTTTTTGTTTTGTTTTTAATATGCATGATCTTTTAAGAATACATATTCTTGTTGCCCACTTATTGCATGTAAGACAGGTTGTGTGATGGAAATACAAAAAAAAAAAAACCTGACCAATTTGGGCTATTAGGGCTTAACCCTCACCCTTTAAAACATAATAATAAATCACTGGTCAGTTGGAGTAGCCTCTAAACAAATTGAATAAATGCTAGATGCAGTCAGCTTCTGATTTTTAGGGGAGCCACAGTATCATTATTTTGGAGTGGCATCAGTCTCACAGGGTAACCACAATACATATACAATATTTCTAAGAAAGTTGCTCAAAATATAAAATAATAAATCAGCTATCAATTTCCAATGAGACAACCCCTTTCCCGAAAAAAGAAGGCTAGGCCCGACGCTTAAGTCAATCACTTGCACAAACTGGGGCTCGTTGAGTTCCTAACAATTAGCAGGAAATGCTTCATATCTATGAAGCGTTGTGTATTGTAATGTTATCCTACAGGATAAGTCAGTAAAACATTGATCTTTCTATATATATATATATATATATATATATATATATATATATATATATATATATATATATATATATATATATATATATATATATATATATATATATATATATATATATATATATATATATATATATATATATATATATATATATATATATATATATATATATATATATATATATATATATATGTATATATATATATATATATATATATATATATAGATATGTATATATATATATATATATATATATATATATATATATATATATATATATGTATATACATATATATATATATCTATATATATATCTATCTATCTATCTATCTATATATATATATATATATATCTATATATATATATATATATATATATATATATATATATATCTATCTATCTATCTATCTATCTATCTATCTATCTATCTATCTATATATATATATATATATATATATATATATATATATATATATATATATATATATATATATATATATATACATATAAATATCTATAAATATATATATATATATAAATATATATCTATATATATATATCTATAAATATCTATATATATAATATCTATATATATATATATATATATATATATATCTATATATATATATATATATATATATATATATATATATATATATATATATCTATATATATATATATATATATATATATATATATATATATATATATATATATATATATATATATATATATATATATATATATATATCTATATATCTATATATCTATACATATATATATATATATATATCTATATATATATATATATATATATATATATCTATATATATATATATCTATATATATATATATATATATATATATATATATATATATATATATATATATATATATATATATATATATATATATATATATATATATATATATATATATATATATATATATATATATATATATATATATATATATAACTTCTTACTGCTTTTACTAATATGTCAAAAGAAAGAAATCAATACAAAAACCTCTGCAAGTTTTATTTAGTACATGTATTTCTTTCTTCTAAATTTGCACTTTGCATTTTATGAATTACTGGATTTTCCCAACAAGTTGTCATTCTAAAATGACAGCTAATTTTAAACTTGCATTTGTTTGCATGTAACTGGTTTTATCCGTCACGAAATGTCATTATTTTCTTCTAACAAATATTTTTAGTTAAATTATTGTTTGTGGTTCCATACTAACACGTTTCTGAAGCGTAAATAATCATTTTTAATGGAAACAACTTAAACATGTCACCCCCCCCCCCCCTCACGGCCCCCACCCTATCTCTGTATCCACTCACTCCCGATTTAATAATGTAGACTTATATGCACTTCAATGTTATTTACAAATGACTTCAGAACAAATATGAATGCAAAAAACCATCGTAAAAAGCAATCGAAATATGACTGCAGAAGAGTAATTGAAAATTTAAAAAAATGAGGAAGAGGTAAATAAGGAATCGATCTCTTTGAATTTAGTCAAAAGCATATTGCAAATAATATATCAAAATGTCAAATAGCTATAATATTTGCTACTGGTCTACACAAAAATTCGCACCAGGGATCCCCATCAGAATATCATACAGCTGATGTTTTAACTGCAAAACAAAAGGAAAAGTAGTACCAGCTCTCGCTCCTGCGGGCTGAACTATAAATTAACCAGGTTGCAAGTAACTGAAAAAAAAATGCAATCGTATACATGGTTGTTTTAATTGTCAGTTGAGGATAATATAATAACCAAACATTAAATCCCGGTGTTCTGATAAAGAGATCAATTTCATATTAAGTAATTTTTGACAGAAAAAGTACAGTTTAAATCGTAACCTAAAAATGGTATGCACAGCCCCGTGTTTTCCATGTAGTAGTCCCACTACGGAAAAGTTTCATGCTCACAATTGTTGGGAGTAACCTGCTGGATCTAAAAGTTCCACATTTTGAATATTGAATTACAAGTCCCTGGGAAGGGGATGACAACTGGCCCAGATTGTAGAAGTTACAAGAGGCCTAGGGTGATGGTGAATTTGACCATACCACATGGTGGGAAATTAAAATGAATTTATAGTGACATCTGAGTAAAGAAATATGCTTGTAACAAAAGTTATAAGCCTTTTTGTATAAAATATAATGTGCGACTCAATTGGTAATGGTAACCGT
Source organism: Chiridota heheva (assembly GCA_020152595.1). Taxonomy (NCBI): domain Eukaryota; kingdom Metazoa; phylum Echinodermata; class Holothuroidea; order Apodida; family Chiridotidae; genus Chiridota; species Chiridota heheva. Next base: position 64,136 of record JAIGNY010000500.1, read on the forward strand.
TCTAAATCAATTGTTGAGGTTACGGGCAGGTGACGAGCAATTTGTTAATACCATCTGATGAATTTTTCTTCAAAATATTCATTAATGTCGAGAAGTTAGCAATAAAATACTGGGGTGACCCCCTCTCCTTCCGCTTCCCAACACACAAACCCTGGTGAAAATAAATGTGATCGTTTATTTGACGGGTTGATCGTCCTTCTTTAGCACCTTGACTAGTTCGCACTCACAACTTGACCCACTCTCTACCAAAATGTGTTACACCCTCTTTTGGCAAAATTTCCCCCTCTTTTGGCAAAATTTCCCCCTCTTTTGGCCTTATCATTGAGGGGGAAACCTGTTGATTGAGGGGCAAATAACACTGATGAGAAATAGTCAGAAATGCCCCCCCACACACACACACACTTACGCCCGTGCGCCATCACTGGTCCCCTTCAAAAGTATTGTTGAGCCCATTGTCTGCCCTGATTTAGTATAAATTCTTTTTAAAAATAGGTCAATCCTTACGGGATCATTACATTTTCTAGAATCTAGGCACACCACTTACACCCAACTTCAATTTCCATGGTAACCATTCACGTTTAATATAAGCAGGGGGTATAAGCAAGTGACCTGTGCCCTGGGCATTTCTTAAACATCTGGAAATAATTATAGCCGAAGGCTTGTTGCGCAATTCCCCGCAACCTTGTGAAATTTGCCACGTGCAAGAAAATAATATTATTGCATAGTAACACAAAGTTACAGCGTGGTTATATGGAATCGTATGTAGTGTCAGTTGTCTTTTAAGTCCAAGTCAAACGATACATTAAGAATACATTTGATCAAAAGTCAAGAGCAAAAGAAAGTCGGTAATTATATATATATATATATTTTTTCTTTGTTGTGCAGAAACATTCAAAATAAATTGTAAGGAAAGGGGTCGGTATACAGGGATATTTTCGGAACACCGAGGGACTTATTTACATCAACGCCCTACAACACATTGTGATAAGTTGCCCAAGGTTCTTGCATGTTTATGTACCTACGAGAAAAGTTTGTCTCAACAAGAGTAACTGTGACCATAAAAGGAAAATGGGTGTGACCAAGGAGTCTGAACATGCGCATTTACAGGCCCAGGGGAGATGGAAAATTTCACCATGCCCAACATGTCAAATGATTAATACACACATTGTTTTAACATAAAATTTGGATAGCTATGGACCTTGGTTTGGGACCTGGTTGTTACGCCTACAGTTACGCTACGATGGAGCAGGGAAATGGAAAGTCTACAGGTACTCCGATAATTCTTGTATTTTTTAAGCCCTACTTTAAAGTGATATCAATATGGAATACACATTAGAAGAAGTCAAATATATCAGGATTTGGAAGGCATTGAGTGGGTAAACTTGAATTACTAATGATTTCTTCGGGGATTTCTTATTTATTTACGTTGAGCACATGCTTGATTGTAAATGCTGGATGAGCTGGTAATGGTATAAGAAAAAAAAGCATAGCGAATGTTTTTTTTCTTCTTTATTTTTCAAATGAAAAAAGAACACTTGAGGCAATATTTTTCTCTCTATTTCTTTGTTTATCATGGACTCATGAACCTGTGGAAAAAGATATTGATTGCTTGTAGATATAAAAGAAATGAAGTTCACACACACAATACGGGCTAGGGGTCTATGATGCTGGGTTCTAAACCTGATGAGATTTCGGAACTGACATAGGGCCTAAGTCTTTAATCCCTGTTAAACATCCTTGTAAATCTTTTGTGTGCGTGAAGCCACAGCAAACCTCGGGGATTAAACGCAATTACAAAAGAATTGATCTCATTGTTCCCGTGATACATTAAACGGATTTTTCTGGTTCATAACCACAGATAAACTGTACTTGTAGTGGACACCTTAAGCAGCTTATTGATCACGATTTCCCCGCATTCTGAACAATGGGCAATCCGATCGCGTTTGTACTCGATGGACGGCGTAAAGCATGTGATGCAGGGAAACGCATGACACATTCGTTCTAGCTAGCACTGTACCATGCCATGGGCTATCTGTGTTCCACATATCACATGAATCCAGTTTATTGATTTTTGAATATTCCATTTACAAGCCCTTTTCAGCAAAATCATATTAGGCCCTGCCCAATATGTATATTAATGAAATTCAATGTTTTTATACCATATGTACATGCTAGCTAACATCATGACACCAAAAATAGAACAAAATGGACACACGCTTCTTAAAATATGAGCATTTCAAGATTTTTGCATTAAGCCCTGCCTACTCATTAATATGCATGACATCACCACCAAAAACAACAGGGCACATCTGCAGATTATCAAGCCTGCAATCAAGCCTGCAGTGGCATCTGAATCTACAGCCATGCATATACTTCAGCATTTAAAAACATTTTTTATTCACAGCCTAACTATGTACCGTATATGACATAAACACAATGTGTCATTCTGGAGATTTTGTGTTTACGAGCTATATAGAGCAAAATCACACTCAATCCCGACGACTACGCATATCAATGAGATTCAAAAATATTCCACTATGAACATGTGGACACTACCTAACAACATTACTACACCAAATATGAAATGAAATGGACTAGCAGTTGTTAGAAAAATGAGCATTTCAAGATTTTTAAATTAAGCCCCGCCACTCATTAATATGCGTGACATCCTCACCAAAACAGTAGGGCACATCTGCAGACCATGGGCTATTAGTGTACCACATAGGACATGAATTCACCGTATCGATCCTGAGATATTGTGTTTACAAGCTAGGCATAACACACACACGCCAGCAGGACCGGATAGGTTCCTGATGCTGATAGCATCAGAACGAAAAAAGGAACAAAATTGTTTTGTAACTATATGTGTCATATATTCATGTGATAATAATTACTGAATAGTGTAGAAATTAGATATTACCTTCTCCAATAAAGAAAACAAAAATAAGAACAATTCTTCTACATGAATGACAAGTAAAACGTATGTCTCCTATATCATAAAATGAAAAGATATATTCAGAATTAAGTTGCTATCATATACAGGGCCATAGCGGCATTTCTGTGGCACTACTTCAAACAACATTTGTTGTTATTGATTAACTTCCGCCCGTGCTTTGTCCACCTATGGCGCCTTAGGCAATCAAGCGGGCAGTGGCAATTACAGTGGCACTTGAATCTACAGCCCTGCATATACTTCAGCATTTCAGAGCATTTTGTATTCACAGCAAATGGTATGATTAAAGAATACCCACTAGAAGTAATACATTGGGGGAAATGACATCAACTTATAAGCTTACTAACCTCATCATCGCCATCATCATCTGATGATGAAGAGGATACATCAAAATCTTCTTCTTCACTCACTTCCTGCCCCTCCCCTTTTGTTTCTGCCTTCTTTTGTTTCTTGGCTTTCTGTTTTAAATGAGAAAAAAAACCTTTTTTCAGTTCAATAACAATTAAGTGTTTATTTGGGATAAAGTTACTGTGTACACCAACTGTTATGAATGACAGAACAAATTAATCCTTGCATGAAGTTACATCAAAATTGAAAGCAGTTTCAGAACAAGCGACATTGTTGCACACAACAATTGTAGATATAAGATTTGCTAAATGATCCTTATAAGAAAATGTGCATCAAATTAAAACATTTGCGAGATTGCTTTAAAATTGATTGCGAATCATGGAAACTGCAAAACTATCAAAATCACTCTAAAAATTGCAATTGTTCACAAATGCTGCATTTTTAATGTTGCTTGTATTTTTAATCTTCCTCACGGTAGTACTAATTGAAAGAAATTAGATATAGAATTTTGTCAAAGGTATGTACCTCCCCTCTCCTATCCCCTTAAAACTCCATTGCTCTTTTATTTCAATGATGTGTTTCAAACAGGATTGAAGACCAATATTTTGTCAATTTCCCAAGGTAACTGAATTTAATAGAATTATATTGAAAAATCAATAACAATCCAAGCAAGGCTTACTTATTTTATCACATGCTCTGCATATATCAAGAATTTTACATAGCTGCTTACAAAAGGGCTTTTTACAAGTATCGTAATGTTATACTTTTGTGCAAAGTAATTACACAATTTTTTCAGGCATTTATAGGTGGCCTGCAAACTTCCAAAATTCTCCATTGTTGCTATGGAATGTAATTCCACAAGACTGTTACAATAAGATGGCCAATGAAGTTAAACGTTGATGAATTATACAAAAGAGCACAGACCATACCAATAAGTCAGATTATTTATACAAGGAGGTGGAAATGGATTGGACATGTGCTAAGAAGAGAAGATGACAATCATGCTATGGTCTTGGGCCCACAGCAATTTGGAGAAGAAAAGTGAAGAAAGAAAGAAAAAGAGTTTGGATGACATAGTTGTAGGGAACCAACAGTATGTGCAAGAGACAGAAAGAAATGGAAGAAGCTAATTTTAGTGATATTAAATAAACTTTGCAGCATTTTATGTGATAGCTGTGAATGTAACTTATCCTAAGGCTTTTAAAACTTTTCACACAGCTGTTTCCATGGGTATTTCAGTTTATCTTCTTTTGACCTTCTAATGACCAATCAATTTACAACATGATAAGAGTCATCATCCACTTAAAAAAAAGTGAATGATATCAATTCTATCAAGTGCTTACCTTCTTTTTCTGCTTGCTTGACCGCTTTGTTCCACTTCCCGTTACTTTTTTCTATTAAAACAAGGAAAGATACATACACTATAATATTCTTTTTAAATCATTCATTTCTTACTATTTCTTAAAGAGATTTAAATTTTGAAAACTAAAATACAATATTGATATTTACTCAGTATATACTTTAAGATACATATAATTCAAATCAATGGCTTGGGAGAACCCAAATGAATCTTTTCAAGATTTTGCCAAAAAAACAACTATTTTGTTTTTCTGAAAATTCACCTTTTTGACTGCCAAGTTCTCCTCATCTGACTCATCCTCCTTGGATTCTTCTTCATCCTCCTTGGATTCCTCTTCATCCTCCTTGGATTCCTCTTCTACAACCTCCTCCTCTTCCTCTTCCTCCTCCTCCTCCTCAGTTCCCTCATGCTGTATCAAATAGTGTAACAAGTACCAAAATCAGTTCACTCAAGTCACTAAGATATCCTCCCAGGCTTTTATTGCAAAGATGAGCACAAATCTTCTTACACTATTAAAATGAATTCCAATTTATCACTATCTTAGAACAGACGGCTTACTCACATCACAGTCCCACCCTCATTCAACTACTACAATGGAGTTGTTCAGATAAGATTTGTTAGTGTTGGGTGATAATAAACTATTGATAATTTCATTGATGAGCAGAACAAACTCTATCTCAACCAAGCAATTTACTAATCTCTGACACAAAGGACATCATCATTCCTTACCTAGAAAAATATTTGCAGCATAAAAACATGACCAAACAGGATGAATTTACTGTTTCATTTTCAACTCAGACCCCTAGCTTCATTTGAAAAGGGGCAGGGTGCTAGACTTGTTGAAGGGCACATTAATGCGTGTGCAAAGTGCTACCTTTTGGGCGTGGAGTCCAGGAGCCCCCATAAGGCTCAATCCCTTGGTAAAGAAGCTCTGGACTTTAGCTATAATCATACATCTCAGAATGAAGCTATTCTGACTAATAAGGACCAGTCATTAGCCAAACAGAACAATAGCTTACTATGTTATCATTCTGTGTTCTGTATACATGTATCTGTATCCATTTATGAGGCTAATTAATATTACTAAAATTATGAAAATAAAAAAAATCTAAAAAAATCAATTACATTTTTTTCTCATGAGGGGCAGGGCAGACCCCAAGGGGCAGGGCAGACCCACTGGGGGCATGGCGGGGCAGGCCACCCCTGTGAAAAAGCAAAGCTAGGGGTCTGCAACTAATCATTTTATTTTCATATGACAAATTATAACACAATGGTACAATCAGATATCGTCCTGATTGCAAAACCAATTATTTCCTTATCATATAAATTTTTTTAAAAGATTTGAAATAAGCAAACACTTTTTTCTTACCGCATTTTGAAAAGTAACAGTAGGGTTGTTCTCTATCTCCCACAATCCAATGTTAAATGCTTCATATCGTTTGTGAGGCTTGGCATACTTGTCCTTGCATTTCTCATATGAGTAAAGATCTTTGGCAAGCATAAAAGCACTGGATGAAGAAAATTCAAAATTAAGTTTATTTATATCACATCAAATCAGACAAAATGGTATTTGTTCAGTCTCTTCAACATAACTAATTTTATAGAAGCTTCAATGCCTTCAACAAAACAAATCAACAAAAGTATGATATAGTTGAAAGTTAATCATCAATTGAAAGTGATGTTGCACAAATCTGACACAAAAGATATGAAATACCTATGCAAAATCTGAAGTGGACAGTGGTCAAAAAAGCATTAGTCACTTTGATCATAAAGATATCCCTTATTGGTTCTGATGCAATCAGCATCAGGAACCTATGCGGTCATGATGGCGTGGGTATGTATGTATGGGTGTGTGTGTTGTAGCTCTTAAACACAGTATCTCAAGAACCAGATTCATGTCATATATGGTACACAGATAGCCCATGGTCAGTAGATGTGCCCTATTGTTTTTGGTGCAGCTGTCATGCATATTAATGAGTAGGTGGGGCTTAATGTTAAAATCTCTAAATGTTCAAATTTAAATAATCCCATGTCTGCTTTGTTTCATATTTAGTGTAATTATGTTGTAAGCTAGTGTCTAAATGTTTGTTACAAAAATGTTGAATTTATTAATATGCATAGTGGGTCGGGCTTAACTTGACTTTGTTGAAATAAGTTGTAAACACCATATATCAAAACTATACATGAGCTTTAGCTCATATGTGGTACACAAATAGCCCACTGCATTCATATGTGCCCTGTTGTTTTTTGTGTTGATATCATGCATATTAATGAGCAGGCGGGCTTAATGTTAAAATCTTCAAATGTATATTTAAATAACCACATGTCTGTTTTGTTTCATATTTATTGTAATTGTTGTTAGCTAGTGTCTACATGTTCATGGTATAAAAATGCTGAATTTCATTAATATGCATAGTGAGCGAGGCTTAACATGATTTTGTTGAAATGTCAATGTCATTGTTAGCAATGTCATCCATATTAATAAGTGTTTAATGTTAAAATGCTCATATTCTTACAACCACATATCTGTTTTGTTTTAGATTTCATGTAATTATGTTGTTAGCTAGTGTATACATGTAAATGGGATAAAAAGTGGTTGAATTTAATTCATTGTGAAATTCCATTCTTATGAAAACTGTAAGGTTTTGGTTGTCATTTTAATGTTGAGCCCATTGTGTAATAACATATATTATACTTGGTTAAAACTTGAAATTCATTTTTCACTTATGAACCTAAGTTCCTAAGTGGAACCTTTGGTTTTCTGGTTATGTGCTGTGCACAATAACAAGTACTGAAATGCTGCTTAGAAATCAACCAATATATTTTACAATAAAAAAAACCACCCCGCATGGGTAGCAGGTATTTACAAGAGTTATACTTACCTTTTATGCAACCCTCCCACCTACTCTATTGTTCAGTCCTCAGTGGTATCAAAGTGACCAGTTCATGGAGGCATAGGTAACAAATAACTATTCAAGTTTTGGGTGTAAGTGGTATCAGGTCTAATATTGACAAGATTGCATATTTATAGCATAGAAGGTATAAGTTGAAGTAAATACTTACGATTCATGAGTCCCATAGAAGAAAACCGGATATTTGTTGAGTGGTGGCTTCACACCTCCTTCTGCAACCTCATCAACCTGCCAAGTAAAGCAATGATGTTCTGAATACTACCAGCTAATTAATTTATGTTTTGAATATGAATTCAAAATCCCTTCTTAAATGTGTTGTATTTCAACATTTATATTTCCTTATCACTATTATCCTATTAAATTCAAAATTGTGTGCAGTGTGCAAGCAATTACTACGCCAGTGTACATTCAATACAACATGTTTTTGTTGATGAAACATCTATTGGTCCAAAGGCTCTCAAAGCTGCTAAATGAAACAGGAATTCAAAAGAACAAATCGGTAAAGAAACAATTCCAAAATCTTATTCCATTAATAAGGAGATATACAAGTTTAAAGTTTTAAACGAATAAAATTAGACTAATTGTGACATCACATCCTCAAATTCTTTGTTTTTTATCACATTTTTTCCTGCGATTGTGTGATTCAACAACCATTGGACACGTCAGGAAAGTAGTAAAACATAATCTAGTATGGGTAATTATAATTGACCACATGAAGAAAGTTTGAGGAAAAATAAAAGAGGAGAGATGAACTTTTTATTATATCTAAAAGAATATAAGGCTTCTCTTACTCTTGCAGGCCAATGAGGCCATCCTTTCATCTTGGCAAAAATTTTGTCCCCCGGATTTAGCGTCTGCCCTGCCAAACTCATCTTTTAGGTCTGTTAATCAAGTTACTTCAAGTCTATAAAACAAAAACAAAAAATACCATCAAAAACATATAAATCACTGAGCTTTTACTTGAAAAATTGTAATGTCAATTTCAGCTGAATATTAACAAGCCTTCTCTTTATAAAATTACCAAATTTTTGTTATAAAGGAAAGAAAAACTTGAAGCTTTTTACGTCTTATCATACCAGAAAACCAAAATGTTTAGTGGCTCCGATGAACCCATGCATTCTTTCATTGTTGGTGATTTTCAAGTTTTATGCTGACTGGCATTGCATACCAAGATATATTCTAAATCAACAATTTAATACTATGAGCATGTACACACCAGCTAACATCATAATTACACTAAATATTGAACAAACCAGACATGCGGTTGTTAAAATATGAGCATTTCAAGATTTTTACATTAAGCCCGCCTACTCATTAAATACATGCAATACCACGAAAAACAGTAGGGCATACTACACACCATGGGCAATCTGTGCACTAAATATGACATGAATCCAGTATATCATTCTTGAGATATCATGTTAATAAGCTTGCTGTCACAGACACACACACACACATACCCAGTGCGGTACAAAACGTAAATAGGATTACTATTAGGAATAGGATTACTGTCTACAGTTAAAAGAGCTATTTTTATTGCCATTACATATTGAAATCTAACACTTTTGTAGACAACAAATTTTACCTTTTGGGAGCTTTCATTCAAAAACTACATGGAATATCTCTTATTTAAAATACAAGCTTTATAAGGCATACAAAAATCTCGCTCGAGCCAAAATCTTAGGAACAAAACTGTTAAATCCTACGAGATGCATTCCACTCATTCATTACACTCTGTGTAATGGGTGGAGCTAAAAATCGAATTATATCCAAGATACAATAAATAGAATACGACCCCGCCCCCTTTTAATGTTGGACCATAATTTTCCTGCATTAGGAGGACAAAAAGGTGAAAATGAATTAAAAATTATGCTCTTAACGTTATGTTCGTTTGTTTGTTTGATAAGGGCTTAATGGCACCACGACAACAAGGGTCAAATTGTGCCTGAGAGGTCAGATCATTTTAGAGGTAGGAAGCAAAGGAAACAGATGGAGAATGAGAAATTCAAGAACAAAAGGTCAGAAAGCTGTAATCGAGAAGGGAGGTGCATAGTTGAAACAAAAACAGAGTAGAGAGGGGGGTGGGAGAGGAGAATTAAATTTGGTTGTAGAGGGAAGCATGATGAAGGAAGGAGATAATTTTATCCGGAGGATTTTCTGGAAGAACTCAGCAATTGAGTTGTGGGGAGCGAGGGTAGCTCTGGGAAGGTTGTACAGGGGGCAAGCAAGGAGAACGTGATGGATTGTGAGGGTGTAATGGCAATTGTCACAGAGGGGTTGGGGGGAGCCAACAAGGAGATGGAAGTGAGTGAGGTGGGTGTAACCAATTTTAAGACAGGTAATATGAACGTTGTCGATACAAGAGAGGTTGTTGATGGTGGATTTAACCGGAATTGTGGACTGGATGACATGGAGTTTGTTATCAATTTGGGAGTTCCATGAGGTTTGCCAGCGGTCACGAACAAGGGAAGTGATAAGCGTTTTGATGTTAGAGAGGGTTTTGGGAAAAGGGGTAGGGAGGAGGTTGAGAGCAAGCTTAGCGGCTGCATCAGCCCTGTCATTGCCAGGGATGCCAACATGGCTGGGTGTCCAAAGAAAAGAACACTTTTCCTGCGGAGGGTGGGAGAAAGGAGTTTTCAGAAGAGGAGGTGACAAGTAAGGTTATCCCATTTAAGGTTGAGTAAAGAAGTAAGAACAGCCTTTGAGTCGGAGAAAATGGCAAAGTGGCTGAGCAGAGAGTACTTAATCAAGCCGAGGGCTAGGAGAATGGCCTTAGCCTCGGCTGAAAAGATGGATGAGTAGTCAGGAAGTCTGCTACTGAGGGTGATGTCTTGGATGACGGCAGCAGCAGCTGTCTTACGCCTTTCTTGAAGCCATCAGTATAAATGGAGGTGTAATTTGAGAGTTGGTCTTTGATTTGGTTGTGGAGATTGATTAAGAGGTCAGGGTGGGTTTGAGTTTTGTGATGAGTGGAGAGGCCCAGGTGGACAGAAGGGAGGGGGGTGGCCCAAGGAGGAAAAGTGGGCCAGGAGTAGGTGCCAAAAGTGGCAGGGCTGATCCAAGATGAAACAGGTCTGATTTAATGCGTAAGCTGAAGGGAGGGGATAGGGTTTTAGTCCTATCGAAGAGGGTGGAGAAATTGGGGTACCGAATGAGGTTGTAAACAGGGGTGTTTCTGGGTGTTAATGAGGACTCTAAAAGCATAGGAGAGGCTAAGCTTTCTACATCCAAGTAGAAAGGGGGGTTCGTTGGCTTCAACATGAAGGCTGGTGATTGGGGAGGTCCTGTAGGCACCTAGGCAAAGCCTGAGGGCTTCATTTGGATGGTGTTGATGTGGTTGAGGTATGAGTAGTGAGCGACACAGTAGACAATATTGCCGTAGTCAAGCTTAGCACGAATGGTGAGCTTGAAAATTTTGAGCAGAGCATAGCGGTTCGCACTCCAAGTGGTTTTGTAGATGTTGAGAAAGCTGTTGCATTTTAGTTTCAGGTTAGTGATGTGTTGGTTGTAGGTGAGCTTGGGGTCTAGAGTTAGACCCAGGAACTTTGTGTGTTCAACTTTAGGGATGTGATTGCCATTGAGCACAAAGTTCGGGTTGGGGTGGAGGTTGTTGAAATGATAAAAGTGCATGCAGACTGTCTTGTCTTTGGAAAATTCAAAACCGTTATTGTTGCTCCAGACTTGCAGCTGGTTGAAGCTGATCTGAAGCCTACTTTCAACAATAGGAAAGCTAGGGGAGGAGTAGAAGATGGTGAAGTCATCCAGTTAGAAGGTACGTTTGATGTTGGGGCCAAGGTTATCCGCGATGTCATTAATGCTCAGGTTAAAGAGAGTGGGAGAGAGGATGCTGCCTTGGGGGACGCCCTCTTCTTAGAGGAGTACGGGTTGGAAAGGGTATGGCCAATATGAACTTAGAACTGCCTGGGTGAGAGGAAGTTTTGAATAAAGATGGGGAGATGGCCTCTGAGGCCGATGGTGTGAAGTTTGCTGGTAATGCCGTATTTCCAAGTAGTGTCGAAAGCTTTCTCAAGTCAAAAAATATGGCAATGAGGTGTTCCTTTTTTGCAAAGGATCCTGGATAGCGGTGTTAAGCGTAGTTAAGTGGTCTAGGGTATTGCGACGTTTTCGGAAGCTGCTTTGGTGAAGGGAGAGGATTCTCTTGGTCTCAAGGAACCAGTTTAGTCTCTGATTAGTGATCCTTTCCATAATTTTACAGAGACAGCAGGTGAGGGCGATGGGGCAGTAGCTGGTGGGGTCGGTACCGTCCTTCCCCTGTTTAAGGACAGGGATGACAATAGCTGTCCTCCAGATGGGTGAAAGGAGTGCGGGACCAAATGTGGTTGAAGATGGTGAGTAGGGAAGTGGTGGCCTTGATGGGGAGGTGTTTCATGAACTGGTAGGGGATGTTATCTGGGCCCTTGGAGGTGCAGCCAGCGTCGTGGATGGCTTGGTTTATTTCAGAAAGGGTGAGAAGGGTGTTGTAGCTTTCGAAGTTGTCGGAAGGAAAAGTGATTCTCCGGGTTTCATCGCAAGCTTTTTTGGTTTTGAAGGTTGGAGTAGTTGGCCGAGGACGAGATGTTGCTGAAAGAGGTGGCAAAGTGGTTAACGATGTCCTTTTTCGGAGTGAGAAGGTCACTATTCCAAGAGAGATGGGAGATGGGAGATTTAAAAAACTTTAACATTTTGTAAGGAAATTCTAACCTTCCATAAGAATATCTAAAAAATATTCAACTCTTTTTGAAGAACTCTGAAGAAACTTTAACATTTTCTGAGGAACTCTCAAAAAGCTTCAACATTTGGGAGAAAATCTCAGGAAAAACCGTGGACCGCTGAGCGGCCAAAATCGCCATTACATTGCTTCGCATTATGCTTCGCATTATGCTTCGCATTATGCTTCGCATGCGTGATTATGCCGTGATTATGCTTCGTGATTATGCTTTCGTGATTATGCTTCGCATTATGCTTCGCATGCTCACTAAAAATAGAAAGATAAATTCATTAAAAATCCATTCCCTGCAAAATATATTCAATGAGTTACATCCTTGGAAAATCAGAAAAGATTTAGACACTTTTTGAGGCCTTTAGAATGAAATTCCAGTCGTTTTTTAACATCAAAATCAAGTTAAATCAACCTAATTTACATTTGATCATGAACAAATCCTAATCTGAAGGGAAATGCCCTCTTTGCCACCCCCCTACCCCGTCTCTACCCCCTCCATGCCTTAAAATCAAAACCCGCCTATTGTCAGTATAACCATCAAAGACTAAATCAAATGTCAAGGGTGGGCATAAAAAAAATCCGTTTCTTGTCATATCTGTTTCCCAGTGGGGATAAATGGAAGATATTGTCAGAATTGCAACGCTCAAAATGTGCAATGCAAATCCTGCCCATAGGGTCTACACCCGTGAAATTAGCCCGTCACACTGCCAGACTGCATAGTTTGTATCTAGCGGGGAAGATCGTACATGCTATTTTTGAGAGTAAGAAATAAAAATTAAGGCAATCTGGAGTGCATTTCAATCTGTGGCACACAAATTAAAATCTCTGGTGCACAAATCAAAACTCTGGTACACTATTAAACCAATTTTGTACCCATTTATTTTGAAAAACACTGAGCATCTCGCTTAGCCAAAAATATCACAATTATCATTCATAGCCAGTTTGATATGGCTTAAAATAGTACACATTACAGTAGGCTTAATGTTTTAGATTCCTTGTAGGTGCTAATCCTAGTTCGAGATTCTTCTGACAGTGGACAGGGCATCCATTTTCATTCAATTTTTTTCTTTTTTTGGACAATTTGCATTTGTTTATTAGGCCCTATCATTATCACACAGTCAGAGGAAATTATGATTTCAGCTTATACACTTTTAGTAATGCACTTGTCAGTTGTATGACTCACCTCTATTACTCCTGGCAATGTCAGTCGAAGTGAGTCATTGACATATGAAAGGCCAGGGCCCAAAGTGACTCTGGGCCCTAGGGTGACTTTGTACAGAGGTGATTAATTTGGGGTAAGTCATATCACAAAAAATGAGTCACCCAAGTGACTGAGGGTGCGTCGATGTACATGTTTTGTCCACCCACTTTGGTACAATGACTCACCTTGTCCAGGGGTGTAGGGGTCAGTCACAAAATTGACAAGTGCATAATGGTTAAGTATATAAATTCTCACCCGACATCGGGTGAGAATTAACAGCCATCTTTTCATAACATAATACTCATATTGAAAATTTTCTATGCACATGGAAATCATATGAATGTCTACCTAAAGTTATTTACTTTCACACAATCCACACAAATACAACTATGATAATAGTAGTTTCTGCAAAAACCAATCCACCAGAATCAAGTTCTCAGAGAAGTATTCGTTAAAGTGATCGTACAGTTTGTCAAAACTTAGACGTCAACAATGTAATGTGACAATAGCCAATCAGGAACCAGAAAAGTTTATAGTGTCTACATTAACTTTTTATGGCATATGTAAGGTGTGAATATACATCTCTGCAAGTAATATGACAGTATGAATTTAATTCATTAACAATGTGTGTCTACTTTGAGTTACCATAGTTTGTAAAAGACTTCCGTTTTGTTCAAATTAAGTCATTCTTCAAAATGGCCATTTTCATCAGACAAGTTTCTTGCTGATTGTCCTAGGTTTTTGGCAAAAATTCCCATTTTAAGGTAAAATCGACTTAAAAGTATGTAACATTACGCCTATAATGTATGTATTATTTGAGATGAATCTTTGTTATCAAAATAAAGCATGTTTTTAAAGATTTAAAAAGTGATTGTTGATTTTGCTAATTAGCTGTGGATAGTGTCAATTCAAAACAAAAGCAAATCTCATCAACATATTAATAACACTGAAGGATATTATTTGTATCAACACCATCAAAGCTAGAGGATTCTCCAGCTAGTGCTGATCCCAGGCGCAGGTGCACAAATTCCTGGTAAGCTCACAAATTCCAGTGCAGACACACAAATACCTGGTGCAGGTGCACAAATGTGGCATGGATAAGCTAAACCAACTTCTGCGCTCACTTTGCAATCTCTGCATTCTGGCCGTGGTCACATATCTGTGAGCAAACTGCTCAACTTTTCACTGGCATTAAATGCACCTATCCTCTATGCCTTTCCATACATAAAGGTGAAGGTGTATTGAATGTTAGGCTACCAAACTTAGGTCAATGGAGCAAAATTCGCTCCAAGCTTGCTATCTTACCATATTATGTACCTTTCTTGCTTCAATTCTCATACTTAGTTCTTTTAAGTTGGTTTAGTGCTCAAAAAGACAAACTTTGAAGACCCTACATGTTTGTTTTGGCGAAAAAGTTTTTCCCACTTGGACCTTCAAAGTTTTTGTCACTCGTAATTTGGTCTTTCATCTCCAATGGCGTGCATAGGGAAAAACCATAACCTTATTGAGGCCGCAGATCAATAAACAACAGCAATCCTACTATGTCAGCATACAGAAATGGGAAAGTGAAAGAAATTACTGCCAAACAATAGTAAATGATTCCTAGTAATGTTACTTTAGCCTATGCCTATTCCAATTCAAAAGGAGCCTAAGACCAGGTAGACCTCATCTTCCTTACTTTCTCCAAGGCTTTTGACAAAGTTCCACATGAAAGATTACTCTACAAAGCCAACAGCATGTTCTTCTCGATGGTGAATACTCCAGCGCAGCCTTAGTCAAATCAGGTGTACCCCAAGGAAGTGTCATAGGTCCACTCATAAGTGTTTGCACAAGGTCCAAAAATCAGACCGGGTACCCGACCTGCATTATTGGCCGAGTATCCGGGTATCTGACATACCGACAAAGCATTTTCGATATTTTTCGCGAAAGTAGTATATGTGTTAAAACCTAACAGTATACCTTGTAAAATCTTGTGATATTTCTTGTTTTTCAATCGTACCTTTGTTTTTGTGAATAAAGAAACAGAAAACAAATGTTTCTTGTCTCTTTTATTTACCAGTCTTCATAAAATACCGTACAATAATACTATACGCACTTCCTTGAAATTTCATGGGACGGGTCACTTGGTATATTCTGGAATATTAAATTCACGATTCCACCTCATTAACGCTATGCTGGGAATTACTGACTGATGTCTACCAACTGTGGTGTAGCGGTTATCATACATGTCTACAGACCACGAGGCCCTGGGTTCAAGCCTAGGTTTTGAAGTAAAAAAATGTTTTGAGCTGTGTTGCGCTTCGGTTGCACTCTTCAAGAGCTCTGCCTTTATTGCTAAATTACATCATTTTTGAGGTCTTTAACTGATATGAGTTTTTAACAGGAGAAAGTGGATACTATAGTGACTTTGGTGGAACAGGTTTTCTAGTAATCAGGATTTGTTATAGCTTGATTTATTTGATCACTTTTTATGATTTTCATGCATTATCTGAGTCTTTGCTGGTCAAAATTTGAGACATAAAGCCAAAAATCAATATTGAACTTGCAACAGTTGATTAAACTTGGTCATCACTGATGGCGCAAATCCTTTTCTCTGGAAGTGCACTTATACTTTTGTTAGGGATTTTAACAATGCCTAATCTCAGATATTCAAAGAAGCAACTTTTGCAGCTTAAAAGTAATGCTACCCAGAGGATTGAGAGGGATGTGTATCACACAATCAAAAGCCTGGGAATTTGCACAGCAAAACCAACAAAGCGTGGAAAACGTGCTTTTAGCAAGAGTTTCCCATACCTTCTTTTGTCACTCAAAGAACAGAGGCTGCCACCTTAACCTGTGCATCTAGAGGAGCTAATCTGTCAAATCTTAAGCCTACTTCGGAGTTTGTAACTACTGAAGGAGATCTTAAATTCTGCCTGTGGAATGGACAATCGATTAGGAACAAAGCTACATACATTTGTGACATTTGTATTATTGAGCATGACATTGATGCCATGATAATAACTGAGTCTTGGCTTTGCGATGATGATGGGGTTGTTATAGGCGAATGTACACCCCCTGGCTACTCATTTCTTAATATGCCACGATCAACTGGTCGGTCTGGAGGTGGATTAGCTGTGATCTCCAAGAATTCACTCAACTTATCCCTTAGAACTAAACAACTTTCACTTTTATTTGAATCTGCTTGTATCCCAAACAATACTAGGGACCTAAATCTTGTTGTAATTTACAGACCACCCCCCTCCCTGGCTAATGGCTTTAAAACAACTTGACTTTTTATCTGAACTGGATAGCTTTTTGAATGATGTAGCTATCTTGCCTGGTAAATTACTGATAGTGGGTGATTTTAATTTCCACTGGGATAACCAAGCTAGGTCAGATGTTAAATAATATGCTGAAATAACTTCATCTTCACATTTATACCAACATGTGACTCTATCAAGTCATAAAAATGGTCATATTTTGAATCATGTTATAACCAATGAGGACAGTGATTTGATTAGCCATTGTGATGTTTTTGAGAATTTAATATCTGATCACCACATGGTTTGTCTCTCTCTGAACACACCAAAAGCTCTTCCATGCAGGACTACATCTACAGTCAGAAATTATAAAGATATTGATAACGACTTGTTTTCACTTGCATTAGAGAGGAGTTTGAACCCACTTCCAAAAACCAACTGCCCAAATGAACTTCTTCGTTGGCATAACACAATTGTTACTAAAGTTTTGGATGAATTTGCGCCCAAAGTGACACACACTCGCCTTATTAGGAGGCGTATGCCTTGGTACAATAAAACCATCCATCAAGTCCGCCAGGCAGAACGTAAATGGAGGAAGACTTGTTCTGAAGCTGATTGCCAAGCATTTGTCTCTGCTAATAATCTTCTGGTTTCCAAAATCATACATTCAAAGCAGTTATATTACGCTAGCAAACTTAACAATGCCGACAACAAAACTGTCTTTCAAATCGCGAACTCCCTTTTAAACAACCAAATCAAATTCCTTCCCAATCACATCAAGCCTCATAAGTTGAGTGACTGCTTTGCTAATTTCTTTTCGGACAAGGTTGAAGATATTCGTTAAGATATGAATAATTCCAATGTGACACTGGACCCTCACATGCACTTGATGATCCACCTTACGATTGTTCAACTTTTTCTAAATTTAACCAAATAACTCAAATGGACATCCATAAACTTATTTCACTCATGTCTAATGCATCATGCTCACTTGACCCTCAACCAACTTGGTTATTGAAGAAACACATAGCTCATTATCTACCAACCTTAACCAATATTGTCAACGCTTCACTTGATACAGGAGTCTTTCCTGATGATGCACATTTTGCTGTCATCAAAGCATTGCTTAAAAAGCCAAAATTAGATAAGGAGGATCTAAAGAATTATCGGCCAGTTAGCAATTTGGCGTTTAATGCAAAGGTAATTGAAAAATGTGTGGCCACTCAATTCATCAACCACCTAAATGACAATAATCTGATGGATCCTCTACAATCAGCATAACGTGCTAAACATAGCACGGAGACAGCTCTCTTAAAAATTCAGAACGACATTTTACGAGAAGTGGATTCAAAAAGAGTTGTTTTAATGGTCCTTTTGGACCTTACCTCTGCATTTGATACTGTAAACCATGCTACCCTACTTATTCGTCTTGAGAAACGCTTCAAAGTAACAGGAATTGCACTTAGGTGGTTCTCGTCCTACCTTACAGGATGGAAGAGCTCTGTAAGTGTTTCAAATGAGTTATCAAAACCAAAAACACATAACTATGGACTCCCTCAAGGTTCCATATTGGGACCCTTGCTGTTCCCGGTTTACACTGCACCACTGGGTGACATTGCAAAACAACATGGAGTGAGTTATCATATGTATGCTGACAATTCACAATTATATGTCTCCTGCAACCCTCGCAACACCAGCGACGTAGATAATGCTATGACAAAGTTATCCTCCTGTATTGATGAAATGAGGATATGGATGAAAGTCAATTATTTGAAATTAAATGATACTAAAACTGAATTTTTCATGACTGGCTCACCTCATCTTCTTAGAATACTACCTGAGCTGGAGATCACTGTTGGGCCAAGCAGTATCAAACCATCCAAATCAATCCGTAACCTTGGTGTCACTTTCAGTTCTTCGCTTTCCTTATCCAGCCATGTTGACGCTCTACGTCGGTCAATAATTTACCACATCAGAAACCTCTGGCGTATTCGAAGATTTATCGACACAAACACATGTCACCACCTAGTTCGTGCTTTAATCACATCCAGGTTGGACTACTGCAACTCACTTTTTACTGTTATGTCTCGTAGAGACTTGACAAGATTGCAGCGTCTCCAGAATAGAGCAGCGCGTCTGATATTCAGTGTTGGTAGACAAACTGATTCAGGTCCATTGATCAGCGAGCTACACTGGCTACCTATATCAAAACGGGTCACCTACAAAACACTACTCTTCATCTACAAAATCCTGAATGGTGAGGCGCCTTGGTATTTAAAGGATATGATCAAGATAAGAAAACCCGCACGTGAACTCAGATCGAGTAATAAC
Organism: Chiridota heheva; assembly: GCA_020152595.1. Taxonomy (NCBI): domain Eukaryota; kingdom Metazoa; phylum Echinodermata; class Holothuroidea; order Apodida; family Chiridotidae; genus Chiridota; species Chiridota heheva. The sequence continues at coordinate 83,203 of JAIGNY010000500.1, forward strand.
TCCACCCGACTTCACATACCCATATCCAATTCTGCCATAGGTGACAAAAGATTTGAAATACTTGCATCCAGATCCTGGAACACTTTACCCACCCACATGAGAACTTCTCCATCCACCACAGTATTAAAAAAACTCTTAAAGACCCACTTATTTTGATATTTTTCATTTTGTTTTTATTTTACTTTGTAAGCGCCATGGTACTTTGGTGAATGGCGTATTTAAATAACATTTATCATTATTTATTATTATATTAGGTTGGGTAGACACGCCAGTGCACCACAACTGGTTAGTTATCAAAGGCCATGGACATTGACTTGGTTGTCGATGTTATGTCTGTCCGTACGTTGTACCTGTGTTCTCGTCCGGGTCGTATTAAGGGTTTCGTGATAGCATTGTTACTATCATACCAGAATATGCAGGCAACGAACCCGTCATTGTAATTGTGTGTTCACTCATCATCGTCGTCGTCATTACTGACTGATTCCACGATTCTGTTACGTGCATGCTCAGTAACACGTAACAATTTCATTTGAACACAACTTGTGATTGGCTCCTAATAGGTGTTACTATTTTTTTCAGCAAATAGCAGACACGCTTTCAAAACAGTTTGGTAATGTACAACCGCAATATATTTTTCTACAGCATACTACACACACACACGGCTTGTTGCGCACTGGTTTGGATTTTTTTCTTTTTTACAGTGAAGTTTAGAGAGTTTTAAGTTTTGCACTACTACTACTAGCGTACATACATTACTACATGTAGCCACATCGCTCGTTTATCATCTTTTCTGTGATCTGTGGAAATATTTTGTGATCGTTTTATTGTATTGCGTTGGATTAGAAATACACTTTATAATTCTAGTAAGTTAAGATTTATTCTTTTTAACATACAATTCTGAAATAGAAACAGTTTGCAATTGGTAATATTATGAAAATCCATACCCCGCTTGTATTTTTAGAACCAGGTATCAACACAATGGTCGGGTACCCGAACATTTTGGGTACCCGTGTAAACACTACCACTCATGTTCCTCCTGTTCATCAACAACCTCCAAGAATATGTCACCTCATCTACAGTCAGACTTTTCGCTGACAACTGTGTTCTCTACCATCATAAAGGGAATAATGAACCCTCAAGGGCCCTCCAACTGGACCTGGATGGTCTTCAACAATTGGAAGCAAACTGGCGGAGGAATTCCACCCCCAAAAATGCCAGCTCCTATGTGTTTCCACCAAACGCACTCCACTGAAGGCCAACTACATGATACATGGTTATGTCCTAGTGGAGGTGGAAACTGTCATGTATCTGGGAGTTACCCTGCACAAAAACCTTAACTGGAGCACTCATATCCAAAACATCACAAAAAAGGCTAACTCTACCAAAGCTTTTCTCCAACAGAATCTCCATCACTGTCAATGCAGCATCAAGGCGTTATGCTACCAGACGCTTGTCAGACCCCTACTGGAATATGCAAGTGTGGTCTGGGACCCATCAACTAACTACTGTACTACTACTATTTACTAGGCAGCACAGAAAAGAGCAGCATGCTTTTGTGTTCAGTGACTACTCCACATAAAGTAGAGTAACATCAATGCTTCAAACCCTCAACTGACCCTCTCTAGCAGAAAGGAGAATCAGCTGTAAAGCAATAATGATGTACAGGATAGTCCATGAACTTGTTGCTATACATACCACCTATCTCCAGCCAACAACATCAAGCACAAGGGGTCACACTCAGAAGTTCCTCATTCCCAGTTTTTCTTCGCAGGACCCAACTTACAAGCACTCTTTTTTCCCAGACACCATCAGGCTATGGAATAGCTTACCTTTTCATCTGGTACACAGCTTATCACTTGAATGCTTCAAGAAGGTTATACCACACATTCAGCTTCGGCCTTTAACTTAAGTTAAGGTAGGCTAGCCTTCCTTCTTTTACCTGCAACATACACTAGGCCTAGGCCTAGGCACACTTTTAACTAGGCCTAGCACCGAAAACGTATTTAGTTCACAGTACGTTTATACTCCAAATTGAAGTGGACTAAGTTTAACGGAAGAAGACATAACTGTACAAACTTCACTGACAGACTAGGCCCTAGTATACGTCAGGCAAAACCAGGCACAAAAAAAGGAGTGATGAAGTGCATGTTAGGCATGTAGCCTAGGCCCTAGTATTAATAGTAATACTATAAATAACACTAGGCCAGGCTTGCCATACGCTGCTGTACACTTGAGTCAGCGAGTGTAGCCGGGCCAGAGTTAAGTTAGGCCTAATGTAACTAAAGTTGTAACTGTTAGTGTAACATTAGTGTGACATTGTGGGTAACTAACGTCGTTAGCCTTCGCAGACTGTAGGCCTAGGCCTTTAATTATAACGTTAACCAATTAGCCTAAGCCTAACGTTAACGTCAGGCCTAACGTAGCCTACAGAAAAACGATAGTCTTCAAATAATTCTTTCTAACCAGATAAAGGACTTCTTCTAGACTTACACTTAAAAAGAGGCTAACGAAAAGAATACAAACTTTTTCAATATAAAATCGAAGAATTCTTTCCTCTTTTTTTAACACTACTTTGATAAGGTTGGGAATGGCGCCATGTTTACTTGTGTACAACCTGAATATTCAGCACTGAGGTACTGACGTATCGTAACGTCACCTACCTAGTTAGGCGCTTGTAAAGTAAGAGGTGGCCCATTCATTCATTCCATTATTTGGTACAAACAGAAAACATACAAAAGAGTGACAAGACAGTAAAAGAACGATTATAAAATGGTAGTAAAACTAATTGCAAATGTGAAACTGGAATTACATACAAGTAGCAGTTTAAAACTGATAAGTTAGGTTGAAATGAACTCAAAATTTAAAGGCAAAAAAAAGTACCAAGAAAGCCTAAAAAAGGGGCTTATTTCCATTGGGGCCCTTAGAGTAGTCCATAAGGAGTGTATCGGTACCAAAATACATACCAAACGCCCTTCACACCATACACCATTTTCTAGGGTGGTCATATGATGACGAAAATGCTTTCTGAACAATCCAGATAAGTAGCTTTCAAAATTTACAACTGGTTTTAGTTTTGGTTTTTTGCGTGTTATACATATTAATTGTATTGCTTTAAAATGCGGGGTAATACTAGCTATGATAATAACATGACATTACGAATGTCATTCTCCCACCTAGTGCATGGTTATGGAATTGTTTTACCTCCTAAAAAGCTGAGACATGCAGACAAACAATTATGTGAATTTGTCACCAGAGTATTAAAATTAATCTTAGAACATTTGAAGAAAGCGCCCCTTTCCATTGGGGTTCTTAGAGTAGTCCATAAGGAGTGTATCGGTACCAAAATACATACTAAACGCCCTTCACACCATACACCGTTTTCTAGGGTGGTCATATGATGACGAAAATGCTTTCTGAACAATCCAGATAGGTAGCTTTCAAAATTTACAACTGGTTTTAGTTTTGGTTTTTTGCGTGTTATACATATTAATTGTATTGCTTTAAAATGCGGGGTAATACTAGTTATGATAATAACATGACATTACGAATGTCATTCTCCCACCTAGTGCATGGTTATGGAATTGTTTTACCTCCTAAAAAGCTGAGACATGCAGACAAACAATTATGTGAATTTGTCACCAGAGTATTAAAATTAATCTTAGAACATTTGAAGAAAGCGCCCCTTAGAAACACGGGCGGGATGAAACTGCCACTGTCAATTTCATCCCGTTCAAGGACATTCTCTTAACAAGTTGACCATGAATTACGCAATCATTCGACCACAAATGTTGTTATAATACGAGGTGGAATGACGTAGAAATTAAATAGGAAACTCGAAACTTTTCAGTGACTGCTTGTCATGTCACGTAATCGTTCATGCAGTTACTAGAATGCCGCAGGCACAGAAAACCAGGGTGGAGTAGTGTTCAACTGTTAAAGGGGCGGATTCTGTTGAGAATATTGAATCTTTCCGAGATCATGAATGTGGCACTTTTCCTGCTTGAAATGGTTAAATGCGAAGCAAGGCTCATGTTTTTTTCACTATGACTGTGGGACAAGGACAAAATGACATGTTATAATGAAGCTGGTTGAACATGGTAACCTGTAGGCAGAAAAAGGCTGACATTGTCAAATACAAATCCTGCATGGTCATTGGTATGTCATTCTGTTTGCAAGTCTTGAACTGGATTGAGATAAATAACAATGAAAAAGGATATGGTTGGACTATAAATCAGCATAACTGCCCATTGGCGGCGCCATTCATCACCACGTCAAAGTCTCTGACAGTTTTTGAGGCCACCCCAGCTTTCCAATGGGCACTTAAGTGGGCCACTGGACCCACCCTGCTACTCACTCATTACTTTGAGGTCTCAGTCCGTCCCTGCTCATATAACTCCAGTCCTCCACTTTCCGCCGCTACAACAACAATAAAAGTACAATTTACGGGACGAATGGGCCCATCACCTACGTTGACACATGACCCCAAGGGACCCGTGACATCGCTTATTCTGACGATACTGACGGACGGAACATGGCCAAGGGTGCGCTGGCCGATGGATACCGGACGACAAGAAAACCATTCTTACAATGAAACAGACGGTGAACAACTATGGTAGGGTCCGCAAGGTGCATGCATGAGGTTTAAAAGGTTGAAGAAATTGGCGGGCCTTTGCTTTGCTTGGTGACAAGTCAGTGAGTGTTAATGAGTGATTGGTGTTGGCCTGTGATCAGGTGATGGGAGAGGTGAGAGTTGGTAGGGGCCTATGTCCTTGGACTGGTGACCTTTTTTTTTTATTGGCGCTTGGCTGTCGGTGGTCCCCGACTCAGATAGAATAAGGTAGCTACAGCTTTTATTAGGGTTCGATGGTTTGATTAGTGAAGTTATCATTATAGATGCATGCGATAGCGTTCTTTGTTGAACGCGACTGTGTTTGAATGTTTGTTGTGACGATGAATGATGTGGTATTTGATCATGGAGGCTTCTTGTTCAGGTTGTCATGGTTCGTATGGAATGGAACTTCATCTTTGAATTTTCAACTAGGTTGTGAATTAGACAGAAGGTTAGGTGTTTAGCTAGCTGATCAAGATAGACTATCATGCGTCCCGTAACCTTTTGGGGTCGGTGTTGACTGCAGTGTATACCATTGGCGACGGAACCGAGGAACTTTGGGGGTCTAGCCTCCTCAATAAAAACAGTGGAGGTTTAAATCATGTTTATCCTCCCAATAAATGTTATCCTAAAATGTCTAAAATATAATGCATTTTTGGTTATCAACACATCAAGGTAGATTTGCAGCCTGATTGAAGTATCTGATTGCGTTTTGAACCCCAGGAATGCCCAAAATTGCATAACTTTCGGAAGGATCGTCTCCTGGATCACACAAAGGGCCCTTCGGCCTCTGGTCTCACACCGTATAGGCTTCTCTGAACGTGCTCGCCGTTGAAGCCTTTGTTTTTTGCGAAAGCATATTGCCCATTTAAGCCCCCCTCCCCCTATCTAATATTTTCTTTTCGTTCCGTCGTTTGAGTTGCCTTGGTAGACACCAGTTTGTTTCTTTTTACTTTTAGTCAGACGAGTCGATATTGATCGGAATTGGAGCCTCGATATGCATGTCTTGCGTTTGGACTAAAGCTTGAACTTGATGTTGAATTTGAGTTTGAGAGGACAAGAGACAGAGAGGTCTATTCATATTCTGTGAGGCAGGTGATGTAATGATGTCATAGGAGTATCGATGAGGTCAGACTATAGGGTACTTCGAGGTGATGAGAAGGTATTTGAATTCAGATCGGTTTGATTCGCAAGGAATGCAGATGGCCTTGTGTTTAGGTTGGACGCATGATTCGACGATGTGGTTTCCTCCGGAGCGTGAGCAGACAATTGTCGTGGAATACTGATGGGTGTTGTGACATTCCTGTCCCTTCGTCACCTGTTACAGTGCCAGAGACGGTGAGAACAGCGGAGTGCCCCTTGCGCTCGCCTCACGTCCTCCCGGCACCTACAACTTCCTCAAACCAGCAAAAGTGGTTAAGTAAAGTCACGGCTAGGAAATCAACCTTTCACCTCCACGGCTTGGGTAGTTCCCGTAGCTGGCACTGTGCTCCGGCTAGGAAAATAAACCTTTCACCTCCATGGCTTGGGTGGTTCCCGTATTGGCCCGGGGGAAGAATGGGAAACAGCTTTTAAAAAAACCTAGACGGAGTACCTGTCGGGCGCCATGAGGAGTTTGGTTTGCAGGGGTGTAGGAAGAAATCAAGTAATCTCGTCGGACAATCCGAGAGGATTACCGTCTGAAGTTTACCTCCCACATGTGGTGGGGCATCCTCTGTCCGACTCCCACACCACAAGATCCGCACACAAAGGGTTCCTTCGAGAAGAAATCTCGCCAAAAGGGCAGCAAAATCGTCGCGCTGTGGTTATCGCCTCCACATGTTTCTTGGCTCCCAAGCAAAACGGCAAATGGAAACCAATCTTTAAACTGCAGATTTACAAGACATTTAACGGTCAAAGGAACTTCTCCTGAGTTAAAATTTGTCTTTGAATTAGAAAATATACATCAACGGCAAACATATGTTTTAAATACGAACTTCCCAGGTAAGTTTCATGAAAGAAAAACTGTTTTCATTTCCGTGGTGAGCATTTTGACAACCATCTTGAAAATCATCACATTTATAAGAAAGCTGCTCGATATAGATGTCCAGGACGCATTTTTGTAAAATATATAATCTTTGTGCTGCCAATTTGCTCAATTTGTGCCCTGCTTCATGGACTTCTGTAAATTTCTGGCTCTTTCCCATGCTTTGCAACTAACTTATTTTTCAGCAGCTTGGCCTGATAGCAAAAACACCAACAAGATGAGGATGACTTTGACCATCGCTCATAAGGAACTTGCCTTGTAGCAAGTCCCCATGTTATTTCAAGTACTTCAATACTTTGTTTGTACATTATAATGTTCTTAAGTTGACAATTAATAAATGGCTCATTTTGATTAAAAAAATCAAGTATCCTATACGTTTATAAAAGAAACTAACAAAATGGCCGCCATTTTGGCAAGTATTTTGGCAGCCATCTTGGGTTTCCATGATGTTTCTCGGTCAAGGGAACTCCTCGTGTTTTAATTTTAAAAGATGTCTGTGAATTAGAAAATCTACATGACTGCATGAGAAAGTCAAAATACTATTGAAAAGCGATATTTTCAATTAATTTTCAAAAATAGACTATTTCTTGTCAGTAGTGACCATTTTGGCGGTCATCTTAGAAATAATCAAATTACTACAAGAAAGTACACGATTGATGTCGGGAAAGCATTTTCCGAAAATTCTGATTTTTTTTCCATCCAGAAAAGTAATGTTTCGTCTGGTAGACATTTTGGTACCAATTTGCCAAAAAATGGGCCATGGCTCTAAGGAAGGATAAGGGGCGTACGATAGATACAAAGGACAAAAGGAAGACAAAAAACAGGAAACGTCTAGAAGGACATATTAAAGGAAAGTATTAGTTTCCGAGGAAGAGGCCTGATCAAATTTCAACAATTTGACTGAAACCTTGAATTTGTTAATTGTGTCAATCTGTTTAACATGAGAAGGAGTCGGGGAGGGAGGGAGTTGCAGTGATCAATGGCTGTGGCGATAAAAGAAAGAAAAACAAAAAAATTGGGTTACGCTTGGTTGGCACAAAAAAAAAATGATTTGGCTATTCCTGGTACAATGGCTGTGAATATTCGCAGTACGGATAAAATATTGATGAAGTTGGGTGGGCAACGGTAGTAGATTTTGTGTGCAATGTTTAGGCTAAGCTGTTTAACTCTAATTTCTACAGACAGTAAACTAACTTTTCCAACTCGAAAGCACCTATATGAACACAAGGCCCCAACTCTAGAATAAATCTAGCAACTTTGTTTTGGGAAGTCTGCAGTCTGTTTTTATATTAATTTGATAGAGACGAGCACCACGATGAGCAAGCATCGTCATAGACAGACATTAGAAGGGCCGAACAGAGCATTTTTCTTGTGTACAAATTAAGGAAGTGGGCATTCCCGTATAAAAGTTTTAACCTAGATCCATCATTTTTTAGGATATCACGAGCAGTTGGTTCCCCAGAAAGGGTCCCATCAAATGTGAGACCAAGATATGACACTGAGGTGCATTGTTTAATTTCAGTGCCATTGCATGACACAGAAAAGTTGGTGCTCTCTCTGAGTCTAGTTTTGGTACCAAACAAAATACACTCCGTTTTGCCCAGGTGTAGACTGGTAGAGAGAGTTTGTTATCAATTAGCCACTCTCTGCAGTAATGTAGTTCTCAACTCATTACTTTGCTTATATGTTAGGGGTCTTTGTGTGATACACGCAAAGCACTGTGGTCAGTATAGACTGAAAGAGCAATAATTTGCAGTTCACACTTATAGGCATATCATTAACATAGCATAGAAAAAGAAGTGGTCCCAGTATGCTGCCTTGTGGGACACCACAAGTCGTGGGAAGAGGAACAGAACTGATTTTGTTGACATTGACAGTTTGGCTTCTGTCGGAGAGATATGATTTAAACCAACCAACATAAATCTACACCCATGACATTAAGAACATTATTGATTTGTCAAGACCAGGTACAATCTAGTAGTCTTGCACGAGAAAATGCCGGGCAAGCAGGCAAGGAAGAAAATGGCAAGGGCGGAAACTTGTGTGTAAGCTGCAAGGGTCATAATGAGCCACGCAACAGCATGTTGAGGAAAACTCCCCGAAAATTAAGGAAGTTTCCCAAAAATTAAGGCAAATTTCACAAAATGAAGAAAATTTCTCGAGAATCAAAGCAAATTTCCCAAAATTTACGGATTTTCCGAAATTTGAAGTACATTTTCCGAAAATGAAAAAAAAACTCCAAAAATTAATGCAAATTTCACGAAAATGTTCCGAAAATTAAAGGAGATTTCCTTAAACTTGGATAGAATCACAAAGAAAAGATGTAAAAAGTTAATTCGTTAGACCTTCAAAATTGGGTGTCTTTACTTGGCCCCCCCTCCTTTTTCTTTCCACCCCCACCCCAATAAAATTATTGGGATCTTGGCCCCTGTAGGGCCGGATTTAAGCATGGATCACATGGCCACGTGCCCAGGGCTCCCGTAAATAGGGAGCCCCCACAAACAAGTTCCCTCCTGCGGGGCCCGGCCCACTGTTCAAAATTAGAATTGTGTAGGCCTATTGGGCACGCTCAACACTAACAAAACGTACTGATTGCCTCTAGTTCCCGTACCGTGTGTGAATTTTCTTCCTCACTGCCGCCGTCACATTTTGAATCGTTATTTACTTTATCATTATCATTGTTTTTTGATGGGGTTGTCTTGCATTTTTTCCTGTACTTATGCTATTAAATTATGCTATGCAGTGGCGTAATACTGCCGGGCCAAAGGCTATTCGGCAGTTGTTAAGATGGGCCATTTTTCTGATCGCCTTTTCTGATGTGGGTGCCCCTTTAATGGACCTCAGCGGAAATCGGCAGTTGCTAAGATGGCCGTTTTTCTGATCGCCTTCTCCGATGTGGATGCCCTTTCACGCACCACGTCGGTTGCTTAGATAGGGCCCATTTTTTGATCGCATTCCCCGATCCGGAGACCTGTTTCACGGACCTCGTCAGTTGCTTAGACAAGACCCCTTTTCTGATCGCCTTCCTTGATGTGGGGGCCTTTTCATGGACCTCGACTGTTGCTAAGATGGGCCCATTTTCTGATCGCCTTCTCCGATGTGAAGACCTTTTCATGGACCTCGGCAGTCGTAAGATGAGGCCCCTTTTCTGATCGTCTTTCCCGATGTGGACCCCTTTCATAGACCTTTACAGTTGGAAAACGGGGTATGTTGAAACATTATTTTTCTCCCATATCTGTAATTCATTTTCTAAAATATTGCCAGGAGAAAGGTTGTTCAGCAAGGTCAAACTGGTCAAAAATAGGCTCCGGACATCTATGACCAACGAAAGACTGAAGAAGTTAGTACTGTGTGATGAGTGCAGAATATGACATTTTGAGGGTGTTAAACACGAACGTTATTGTGAACAGGTTTGCCTCAACATATAATCGTCTCTTTCATGTAAACAATTTGCATTTTTGATATAAATACATACATGTATCATACACGTGGTCATACATTACTAATTTCATTTGGGTATAAACTTTTATGCCATTTTAGTATTTCAAAGTCGACAACGGAAATGAGCTATTGATTTTTTTGCGTTATTCATCTAAACTTTTGTGATAGTAAATCAATGCTGTTTTTCAAACACTGTTGGCATAACTGACTTCTTGTACACACATACTAATTGATTTTAGGTGCCAACCTTTAGATTCTAAGGATGGGAGATATATTTTTTAAAAGAAGATTTTGATGGTGATATATATTGACCAAGATCAAATTTGTACACAGAGAAAGTACAAATGGTTTGTTTCGAATTATGAAGGAAGAGGTTTCGACCGTTTTGTTGTCTAGGAAATACTGTATACCAAAAATGATTAAAAATGTATTTCATTGTGTGAATGTTATTATGTTCAGTTGTATTGTATTTTCACGGATGAAAATTTTCTGAAAGGGGCCCCACAACGGGATGTGCCCAGGACGCCCGCATTCCTAAATCCGGCACTGGGCCCCTGGCCCCCGCTTAATACGCCACTGTAAGGATGAGATCACTCCCGTTGAGCAGGCATTCTTGGTCTTGGCCCCTCTTGAGGTTTTTCATATATTATACGCATTAAAGTTAAAAGTCTAAGTTCATCAGTCTTTCTGTATTTGTTTCAAGTTTTAATGTTTAAAGTTTGTATCATTTTCATCTAATTCTCTAATAAATAGGTTAATGCCAAGCCAGCCTCTTTTTAAAGTGCCTTCTTGCAAGTAGTAAGTATAAGGTAATGGTAGCCTACATTAAAACATCAAGAAGTCTTATAATTGCAAGTAAAATGCTTAACATTGAAAAAAAAGTTTCTAATTAATATAGCTGCCTTGTATTTGTCAAATTATTGTCATTTAAAACTTTCCTGAAATCAAACTAGTTGTGATGTCATAGCCTCAGATTAAGTGTAGTACAATGTCTAAAAATGTTCAATTACAATTACATTTACAATTGACCTTAATCAGTTAAAGGATTAATTCAGTGGTCAAGCCTGTTTATCTATGAAAGAAGACTTCACAAGAAACAAAATGGTGAAAAAACATTCTAAAATCTTATTCCCTTAAGGAGATATTTAAGTTTAAAGTTTGGTATCATTTGGTAGAAACGACTGAAATCAGACTAGTTGTGATGTTATAGCCTCAGATTCCTCAAAGTCTTTATGTATTTTACCATATTTTATCCTGCAATTTTGTGGCTTAAAAACTATGGGATATGTCAAAAAATTACTTATACAATTGACCTTATTCAATTAATGGATTAATTCAGTGGGCAAGCATGTTTATCTAGGACTTCACAAGAAACAAAATGGTGAAGAAAGCATTCAAAAATCTTATTCCGTTTGAGGTGATAATTAAGTTTAAAGTTTGGTATCATTTGTATAGAAACGACTGAATTCAGACTAGTTGTGATGTCATAACCTCAGATTCCTCAAAGTCTTTATGTATTCTATCATATTTTGTCCTGCGATTTTGTGGCTTAAAAACTATGGGATATGTCAAAAAAGTAGTAAAACTGAATCTAGGAAGGGTATTTATAATATACCACTTGAAGAAAGTTTGAGGGAAAATAAATTAAATAGTGAAAGAATTAAATAAAGTTTCTTTAAAATACATAAAGACTTTGAGGAATCTGAGGCTGTGACATCACAACTAGTCTGATTTCAGTCGTTTCTACAGAAATGATACCAAACTTTAAACTTGAATATCTCCTTAACGGAATAAGATTTTTGAATGTTTTCTTCACCATTTTGTTTCTTTTGAAGTCCTCTGTCATATAAGATGGATTTGCTCCACCACTGAACTAATCCTTGTGATATCTTTTGAGAGAGAGAAATAAACTATCACGGCATGCTTTTTATATTTTTACTATATGAAAATCTAAGAAATCAAATTCGCTGCATGCCATGGTTATACACGCCACTTACCCAGGTATCATGTCTCTCTGTATACGTGTAGACTATATTTGTTATATCTATTTAAAGTACTAGCGGATTTCCTTTACGTTGGTAAGATAATTTTAAGCTAAATAAACAAGTGCATACTGCTCCTTTTGTTGTATACTGCATGCACCTATCACAAACTTCCATTGAGAAAAACCCTATCTAAATTTAGCATTTCTTGTCAAACGGCCTTTAATCAACTTTGATTGATTTTCCTAGAAATTTGAATCATATTGACACAGGAATATTTGGAAATCGTGTAATCCAAAAGATGTGTGATAAAATTATATTTGATACGAATACTTTCATTGATCGACCGGGTGCATATGGAATTTTCGTGTTTCTTTTCTCACTCATACGGATGTGCCACCGTACTCATAAGTACTTTATATCCGCTTGACATGCTGGAGACGATCTTCTCAGGAGTTGTTTATCCGCTATACACAGCTACTGCATTTAACGTATGGTAATAGCAATGACTGAATGAGAGAGTGTATTATTATATTACCAGATTACACTCACACCAGTTGTCGCGAAAGTCGAAAGTAGGGAGGGAACGGGTAGGAGGGGGAAAGGGTGGGGGAGGAGGGGGTGATTCATACTAAATGTGGTGGGGTTGCAGCCCACCAACCGAAAATCATACTCGCAAGCAGTATGAGAGTATGAGCATTCAATGAAAATTTTGTAAAAATGGACCAGCAATACAGAAATTAACAGAGTAAAACCTCATTTATTAGGACCTGCACTATGAAAATGTTATATATATATATATATATATATATATATATATATATATATATATATATATATATATATATATATATATATATATATATATATATATAAATATATATATATATATATATATATATATATATATATATATATATATATATATATATATATATATATATATATATATATATATATATATATATATATATATATATATATATATATATATATATATATATATATATATATACATACATACATACATACATACATACATACATACATACACACATACATACATACATACACACATACATACATACATACATACATACATACATACATACATACATACATACATACATACATATATATATATATTTTTATATATATATATATATATATATATATATATATAAATATATATATATATATATATATATATATATATATATATATATATATATATATATATATATATATATATATATATATATATATATATATATATATATATATGTATATATATGTATATATAATATTTCAAACTAGTTTTAGCACCCACCATATATCACAAATCAATGGCATTTATCAAACTGGATTTGCATCAAAATTTCAAATGTTAAATCATACTCATTATAATAATTCAAACTAGTTTTAGCATCATATAATCACATTTTAATGGCTTTTATCAAAATTGATTTGCATCAAAATTGCAAACGCTAAACCATACTCATACTAATATTTCAAACTAGTTTTTATCACCATATAATCGCATTTGAATAGCTTTTATCAATATTTTCGTATATCAGGGTCTCTGTTTTCGCATACCAGGATCTCTGTTTTCGTATACGAGCTAGGGTCTCTGTTTTCGTACTTTGGTTCTCTGTTTTCATATATCAGGGTTTCTGTTTTCGTATATCAGGGTCTCTGTTTCCGAGGTCTCTGTTTTCGTAACACCCATCCGTGGTGATCTGTTTCGTATATCATGGTTTCTGTTTTCGTATACCAGGATCTCTGTTTTTTGTGTATGAGGGTCTCTGTTTTCGTATATCGGGGTCTCTGTTTTTGTACTTTGGGTCTCTGTTTTCGTTTATCAGGGTCTCTGTTTTCGTATATCATAGTCTCTGTTTTCGTACTTTGGGTCACTGTTTTTGTATATCAGGGTATCTGTTTTCGTATACCAGGGTCTCTGTTTTCGTACTTTGGATCTCTGTTTTCGTACTTTGGATCTCTGTTTTCGTACTTTGGGTCTCTGTTTTCATTTATCAGGGTCTCTGTTTTAGTATATCAGGGTCTTTGTTTTCGTACTTGGGTCTCTGTTTTCGTATATCAGTCTCTGTTTTCGTATACCAGGGTCTCTGTTTTCGTACTTTGGCTCTCTCTTTTCGTATATCAGGGTCTCTGTTTTCGTATATCAGGGTCTCTGTTTTGGGTCTCTGTTTTTGTATATGAGGGTCACTGTTTTCGTATATCATGGTCTCTGTTTTCGTGCTTTGGGTCTTTGTTTTCGTATATCAGGGGCTCAAATTTTCTTCTCTCCTCGCATCAGTTGCCCTATGGGTAATTGTGATCGCCCAGTAAAATTTTCTTATTAAAACATTTATTGCGAAGGCATACCCTAACCCTATGTAGATAGTAATACACGATCAATCAAGCAGCATTCGTAAATATATCAATACGTGGGTATAGAAGGATTAAATCACGTGACTCTAACTCCACTGAAAGCCATTTTGCAGAGCAGGGCGTCTTCGCGTTTTACGAGTCTTCACACAGCTCAGTCACATCACGCATACAACAAACATACTACATGCTAACCTACCTGTACCAATTCAGCGAATTTTACTACTTGCAAGTTTTTGTTCACTTCCGACTTTACTTCATATTTTTTTTAAGTGTTATATATTCACCGGGTATACGAAGAGTAACGTTAACGCCAGCTGATTGTTCGTTATACTCAGACAAAGCCTATAAACCTGATATAAAGTGTTCGCTGCAATTCCTAGAGTAAACCGTAGGTTGAAAGCCGTCGCGTCGTACAGCAGAAACCCACTTCGAACGTCGATCAGGATCAGATGGAAATCGAGAACACTTTTTGTATTCCCCTGCACACGTTTACTAGTGCAGCCAACGGCACAACAATATTCCGGCATAATTATCTTACAAAAATAATGTTATATTACTACATGCAAGGATGTAAATCTAATTAAGTGTACAGCAAACGGCAGTGTAGCTGCCCTACAAAATGGCAATGTATGCAAAGTCATGTGACATCATGACGTCAGCTGAAACACCCTTATATCGGGAGTGGGGGTCTTCAATCTGTACAGCTGTACAGGGCCGGATTTAGCAATGGGCAACGTGGGCAGTTGCCCACGGGCCTCCACAACCAGGGGCCTCCACATATTTCATGAAGAAAAAAATTGTAAGGGGAAAATGTGGTAGCAACCTGTTAATTTGCATTGGCAGGAGTGGTAGCAAGCTGTTCATTTGTTCTGAAAATTGGGCAGGCAAACAGGCTTACAGAATGAAATTCTTGAACATAAATTTACTTCAAAAATAACAAAATACTGCACCATTTTGCATCTAAGCACCTTTAATTATTCCAAAAAATTCCAAAGGGGTACACCCCCTCCCCTTAGACCCCTCCCCCAGAACAACGGTCATTAAAGTAGTGTGGGCCTCCACTCCTGAAGTTGCCCATGGGCCTCCACATGTCGAAATCCGGCCCTGCAGCTGTATAGTATGCGTGTAGTTTTTAACAAATTCATATACCTACCTGAAACGCTAAAAATGCCGACATTTTATCGACTGCATGGTTGCAAAAAGGTTGTGCAGTTCAATTGAAACGAATGTGATCAAAAGGTCAAACTCACAGCATATTTTCATATTGTCATATTTATAAGCTAAACATCTGACGTCAGTTTTGTATATATTTTCAAGTTGTTTGTGGTTTATATATCATGTCGTGTTTTATTCACTCTGTTTAGATTTTCTTTCCAAATCACTAGATTGCTTCTGCTTGGTTTTGAGGAAACTGTTGAGTCACTTTCAAGGAACAGTTTTCTTCGAAAGTCATCAGGTCATAGGCCTATTAGTGATATTTTGACTAGATTTATCGTCTTTTCTAAATATTTTAACCAGAAGAATTTTGGAACAAAACTGTAACTGTCAAGTCACGTTATCTATTTGACCATGATTTTCGGTCGATGACATCGGTGGGCGTTTGATGGTACTTTATTATGCATGGTGTTTTTCCTATATGTATATATATATATATATATATATATATATATATATATATATATATATATATATATATATATATATATATATATATATATATATATATATATATATATATATATATATATATATATATATATATATATATATATATATATATATATATATATATATATATATATATATATATATATATATATATATATATATATATATATATATATATATATATATATATATATATATATATATATATATATATATATATATATATATATATATATATATATATATATATATATATATATATATATATATATATATATATATATATATATATATATATATATATATATATATATATATATATATATATATATATATATATATGTATATATATATATATATATATATATATATATATATATATGTATATATATATATATATATATATATATATATATATATATATATATATATATATATATATATATATATATATATATATATATATATATATATATATATATATATATATATATATATATATATATATATATATATATATATATATATATATATATATATATATATATATATATATATATATATATATATATATATATATATATATATATATATGCACTTCATGAAACGGATATAAACTCTCTTTTTTTAAACCATTGGTAGCACGGAAGTCGGAATTTTTTAATCATCTGGGGATAGGCCTAATTGCAATTCCAACTGTCAAAGTTTATATGAAAGGGTTAAGGAAACATTTTAAAGGACTTTTCTACGAATCAACGAGCTAGACGAAGCCAAACGGTTTTGTGTGCAGTTCATTTTTATCATGCAGCATTAAAAGATTAATATCACAATAATTATTGTGCTTTCTGAGGCACTATACACTTTTTATTTCAGGCACAAAAGAGAGTCAATATTGCTGCTTTCTTATTGGAAGACGCGTAAGATCAGAAACCGGGTAAAGGAGGAAACTGCCTCTGCCCGAGAACATTTTACCTTCCCCGTTGTACACCCTTTTTTTTTTTGCTGTTGGGAACTTGTTAAAATTGGGGTATGATGAAGAAAAAAACATACTTTCGGAATTATATAGGCTGAACTCGGTCTATTAACAGGAGATTTCCTGTTGAGCAGCAACCTTTGACAGAAACCGCGAGGAAGATATTTGTTTTTGTAGAAAACATCAGGAGTAGGCCTATGCCTATCCTTCTCCATACCGTTATTCATTGACGATCACAATCACTTCTAAGATAAGAAATACAATTTATAAGAAAGCAAGTAAGAAAGACCCGATTAGTTGAATTTGTAAAACAAAAACGGCATGCAATGAATGATTTTTCCTAAATAGATCAATAGGATCTATTAGTTTGATATCTTCCCGGTCTGCCGGTAGTGTCGGAACTGTATAAGTCTAATCCAATGAGCAAATTTAAACATGGGCGCAAGAATCACGATGAAGGGCGCAATGATCTTGTAAACAAGCGCTGTATATGTAGGCTATATAGCAGTATGGGGCTATTGGACGTGTTCATTGGAAATACTTCACTATTTTCGACAGTGAATCTGTAAACGCGTTCATACAACTAATATTTTTGTTTCATAAATGAAATAAGATAAATGACTAATAAGTCTGATGTTAAAATATGATAGCAGTTAATATCTTGAGCATATTTTGCGTAAAACGCGTATTTTGTGCATAAACCTACTTTGCTGATGGTAAGATATTTCATGCAATAAAACAAAGGAAAACAAAACAGGGAGCTCTTTATCCGTCCCCATACCACTGCGCATTCATGGACTTCGAAGAATTATTGGCTGATTGGACCAAAAGATTTTGATTGATTGATTTCTACAACATAATAAAGCTTTATCAAATAACAATATGATGATTGATGGAGGAGGTCTCAACAATCTGTAAGTGTTCTTACAAATTCAGCAGACCCCCTGTACAAACAAATGAAGAAACTTAAGATATAATAACGGTAGAAAAAGATATATTGGAAGGAAAAATACAGTATAGACCTACACATCATATGCTATGTATACAATATGATATATAGGCATTTCAGTGGCGTAGGAACCGGGAGCCAAGGCCCCCCAAAGGCCAAGTATACCATTTTGGCCCCCAATAATGAAAGTCGTTAACGAATTGAGTTTGTATACTCCATGGGATATTTTCTTCCGGAAATCTCCTTCAACTTTCGTGAAATTTCCATCATTTGTTTTTTTTAATTTGTCTCAAATTTCAGGAAATGTTCGAAATGTTTTCTTAAATTTTCGGGAAATTTTCTTAATTTTTGGGAAATTTTCTACATTAAATTTCCTTATATATCCGGGAAATTCATTTTTGTGAATATTGCTTCAATTTTCGTAAAATTTCTTTCATTTTTGGCAAGATTTCTTCATTTTCAGGAAATTCATCATTTTCGGGAAAAAGTTAACCAAATTTTTTAATAATTTTACGATTATTCCCCCTCCCCTCCCCATCATAAATAGTTTTACCGTGATAAGAGATACTCGTACATTTTTGTAGTTTTGTTGGGACAGAAATAAAATATGGCCCCTCAACAGCCCAACGCAAATATCTTCCTACGCCGCTGAGTATGATATTACCATGTTACTATAACATGCAAACTCCACCCACAGCCTTCCTTTCTGAAACCCAACAAGCACCCTCCCCTCCCCTCCCCTCCCTCCTTCCAATCTTGGACAAATAACAACTCCCTGAGCGGATGATAGATGTAAATTACTTGAGTACCTATAATAGTACTCCAATGCTTAGGAAGATAATTGGATACTGAAAATGTATAACTTGATATTTATCTTAATCGTCTGATCGTGTAGGCAGGTAGGGAAGAACTTTTTACTTTTCTTGTAATCTGTTAATTGCAAATTGATTTACGTCTTCGTTAGTAATACATTTATTGATGACATTTGCCGTAGTTGGGTATCTTACAATCCTTATAATTTTCTTGTAGACAATTTCCATTTAAAAGTTATTAGGAATAATAGCCTATATAATTCGTGTAGGAGGTAGCTTAAAACTGCTTTTTGTAAATTGTTAAATCAGTTATACTTCAGACTGTCAAAGTATAATGTACACGTATTATCGATCTTTTGGATTTACTTACAAGTTAGTTTGTATTTTAGGCCCTACACCATACACTGTATTTTGGTTTAATTTCAGTGATACCTAGAAGTTGGTTTACCATATAGAGTCACAGAGAGTCATTCATCTCCCCTCAAGTTCATCTTATTTCACATATAAGTTATCCTATTCTGGAAGCCAAAGTGTTGAATGCCACCGCGTTTATGAATCTAGATTTACTCTCGAAATAAAAACCAGAAAACCAAAAGGTTGTGTGGTTCCGATGCTTATTTTGTAGAAGCTGTTGTGCAGGTGGGATGATAACAGTATTTTCATAATTTATTCAAGGGAAATTGTAATAAAAGAGGGGGTATCCCTCTAACCCCTCATTAATGTCAACACTGGTTTCACCCCATTTTAATTTCCAAACCAAAATGTTTTATGACCCCCCCCCCCCCCCCCCCTTCGCAGAAAAGAGTTTGGCCCTACTTTGATCCCCTCTTGTGTGAATGACTCTTTGATGTCAATTTTTCCTCTCCCTAGTTGTTGGAATTTTGATTGGTAGGTGCTAATATACTATACATATCGGTGTTTTAAACTGACAAATGTTTTCATGAAGTTTTAAAATGTAGATAGATAAATAGATAGACTATTAATTTGTATAATTATTATTATATATATATATATATATATATATATATATATATATATATATATATATATATATATATATATATATATATATATATATATATATATATATATATATATATATATATATATATATATATATATATATATATATATATATATATATATATATATATATATATATATATATATAAATATATGTATATATATATAGATATATATATATATATATATGTATATATATAAAAATATATATATATATATATATATATATATATACATATATACATACATATATATATATATATATATATATATATATAAATATATAAATATATATATATATGTATATATATATATATATATATATAGATATATATATATATATATATATATATATATAAATATATATATATATATATATATACATATATACATATATATATATATATATATATATATATATATATATATATATATATATATATATATATATATATATATATATACATATATATATATATATATATATATATATATATATATATATATATATATATATATATATAAATATATATATATGTATATATATATATGTATACATGTATACATATATATACATATATATATATATATATATATATATATATATATATATATATATATATATATATATATATATATATATATATATGTATATATATACATACATATATATATATATATATATATATATATATATATATATATATATATATATATATATATATATATATATATATATATATATATATATATATATATATATATATATATATATATATATATATATATATATATATATATATATATATATATATATATATATATATATATATATATACATTTTTTTTTCTTCAAAATTAATCAAAGAAATTAAATAGATATGTATTTTGTTATTTTTTCCCTTATTATTTATTTACATGCTTTTCATTATTTACAAAGTAAATGTATATTTGTCCACAAATCAAAATATAAATAGATCATTGCTCAATGCATAACATGCAGGGATAGATACATAGGTACTTATTTAATCAACAAAAATCGAAGTAAAGGTAGTGCTGGACATTCTTTCCAACTCAACAAAGTGTAAATTACTTCATAATAATGAATATACAGATTCGTAGATTAACATTGAAAGGGGAAAATACATGGTATAGATACGATGGCAATGATATGCAATAAAATGATACTAATTTGAAGATGGAAAGTTAAAAATCTCTTTATAACCTTGAAAGCGATCAAGGTAACGTTTACTAACATACTCGTGCACCTTAATTGAGAATAAAGTTGAACTCATGATAAAAGGACATGGCATCAGGTATCAATTGGCAGCCCATTTTACATGAACAAATATAGTATTTTGCATGGAGCAGAAAAAGTTGATTGGCTGGTATATCTTATGCATGTAACCAAAGAAAACAATCAGTTGGCTAATATTTAAATTTGGATTAATACAAAGATTCATCGACGTGTTCCAAAAGGATTGAGTATGTGGACATGACCAAAATAAATGTGCCAAAGTTTCATCCTCCACATTACAAAACGTACAAAGTGGGGAGTCACACAAGTGAATTCTAAACAAAAAAGTATTCATACCTATGATTCGATGCAAAAATCGAAATTGAAAATAATGAATCTTAGAATGTCTTACAGAAATGAACGGTAGTTTAAAAATGATCTTCCAATCAACTGGGCAATCAATTGCTGTTCCCATTTCGCAACTGCTGTTGGAATTGGTACATTTTTACTCATAATATACTGATGAACATGTTTAGTAGTATGCAAAGAAGCTGAAAATTTAAGTAAACGCTGAGTGTTGTCATTACACATATGAACTGGGTGAAGAGTATTTTTTTAATGGTTGGGATAGCATTTATAAAATCAAAGAAAAATGTAAACGGAAAGTTCCGTAAGTTATGATTCTTAATAAAAGATCTATAAACGTGAGGACAATTTGCATCATCGAAGAAGTCTTTTACAAAATAAACATTTGCATTTGGCAGGAGCTTACTAAAAATTAATTTGTTACTGATTTTAATGTAAGAATTATTAGGACACACTGAGTAGCAGAATTTTTCTACATGGATAATGAAATGAACAATCAGACCATGCTTGGCAAACATGAAGAATACAAAATTTGAACCATATTTCTATAACGCATAATCAAAAAGCAATTCCATGATCTGTAATCGTCATCTAAATACATCTTCACCCACTTACATTTTAAACTTTGGGTAAAACTGAATAAATCAATCATACCAAGGCCTCCATCATATTTGTTATTGCACAAAACAGTTCTTTTAACCTCATCTGGCTTTTTGTTCCAAATGAAAGCAAAAAAGATAGAATTTAGATTGTTAAAAATAGTTGCTGGGAGGATTGGGAAGAACAGTTAATAGGAAAACCAATTAAGAAATAACATAGGATTTTAGAATTTGAATTTTGCCGATAGGGGTTAGGTCACGAGTAGACCATGTGTGCAATATAATTGTATCTCTCGAAAGCTTGGGTAGAGACGAAAGAAGTCATCGTGATTGTGTGTTACAGAAATGCCCATTTACGTAACTGGGCCGTTACAAATAGAATCGCAAAAATTCCTAAATTGGTTAGTAGGTGAACAAATGTACCCAAGGGAAGAAAAAAATGATTTGTTTTTATCAAAATGAATGTTAAGCCCAGAAATATCGAAAACATTACAAAGGACGTTAAAACCTCCCAAAGAGAGCTCTCAGAGCCATCACAAATGATAACAGTGTCATCTGCATATTGGGAGATCTTAATAGAATCATTACAAATAGAAATGCCACGACTAATGTCATTAGGGTTAATCAAAATATTTAGAATTTCAGTACAGATTATGAATAAATAAGGGCTGAGAGGACATCCCTGACGAGTGCCTCTTAAAACATTGAAATAGTTGGATACAAAGCGATGGTTGGTGATACACGAGGATGCTTTACTATAAAAGACCGAAATCCATGAAATAAACAAGGAACTAAAGTTAAAGTATGAAAGAGTAATGTTGATACAAGACCAATCTAAATAATCAAATGCTTTCTCGAAGTCTACGAAAAGGAAAGTACCTGGGACAGAAGTATCATTACAATAAGATCACAAATAAGTTTAAAGTTTTCACCAATAAAACGACTTTTAAACAAAGTCGATTTGATCATTACTTATTATATCATGAAGTACATATTTTAATCTAGAAGCTATGGCTTTTGATGCGATCTTATCATCCATATTTATTAGGGCAATTGGTCTCCAGTTGTTAATACACCTAGGGTCTTTTGAATGTTTTGAAATCATAGTTATGCACGTCCTGCCCTGTTCATCAGATATCTGGCCCGAATGAAACGCATAATTAAAAGAGTTAACAATGAGATCACCAATATCGTTCCAAAACATTTGATAGGATTCAGTAGGGCTTTAGGGAGGCCGTCAGAGCCAGAGGACTTAATGACGGACATAGAAAACAAAGAGTTCTTGTATTCATTAAAAGTTAAAAGACCATCACATTAATCCTTCTGCACATCAGATAAGTTATCAAATTAGATATGTCATTTTAACAACATAAGCATGCGCAAACTAACGACATAAGCATGCCACATAAGAAGCAAACCTAGATTTTTGCACTAAGCCCCACCCACTCATCAATATGTATGATATCGACACCAGAAACAATGGGAACCATGTTTTCAATGTGCCACTGATGTATGCATGTATGACACCGTGTTTAAGCTGTTTTTAGTAAAACCACATTATGCCCCGCCCACAATTCATATAAGTGATTTTAAACATTTTTATAAGATGGGCATCTACATCAGCCCTCACACCTTATTTATGCCAAAGAAGATGCAGAACAGATATATGGTTATCAAAATATGAGCATTTGAAGAGTTTTACATTTTGCCCCACTCACTCATTAATATGCAAGATATCGATACTAAAAACATAGGGACCATCTTTGAGTCATGATGCATCAATGTACCAAATTTTACATGCCACTGATGTATGGTTCACGAGATATCGTGTTTACAAGCTGTTTTCAGCAAAACCACATCATGTCCCGCCCACAATTCATATCAGTGATTTTGAACATTCTTATAAATGGGCATCTACACCAACCATAACATACTACTTACTCCCAAAAAGATGCAAAACAAATATATGGTTTTCAAAATAGAAGCATTTGAAGATTTTTACATTTTGCCTCGCCCATCATTAACATGCACGATAGGGACCATCTATGGATCATGATGCATCTAGGTGCCAAATATGACATGACTTAGATGTACTGTTCAGGAGATATCGTGTTTACAAGCAAAACGTCACAGGCACACATACACACACATACCCCCTCCCCCACACACATACATCTGTGCAGACAACTGCATAGGTTCCTGATACTGATAGTATCGAAACCAAAAATGAAGTATTCTTAATGAACGATATTTTTTTAAAGGTATATACAGCGCTCGTTAGACAGTTAGAGGGGTGGAAATATATAGGCTGTAATAAGAACAAAAGTGAAAAATTTCCTGTCCAAATTGTGTATGTTTGTTTGGGTACCTCGTTTTAATTTCTTACTGTATGACTGCAATTGGTCGTTTTAAAGTCTCACGGAATTCCTGAGTATTTATGCAAATGAGGAGGTAAAATTTAACAATTAAAAGAAACTTCAAATGAAATTAAGTTGAAGTTTGATTAAATTTCTACCGACTTATTTGCATATACGAGGGGACTACGTGCCCACCCATCCCATTCCGGTTATCTTCTTAGACCAATACAGTCATAATGAGCAACTAGTCGTGCACCATCTCACGTAATCCCTCGTATATGCAAATAAGTCGGCAGAATTATAATCAAACTTCAACTTAGATTTAATTTGAAGTTTCGTTTGATTGTTAAATTATAATGTCAAAATGCCCCTAATTAGTCATACGATACCATATTTGTCAAAATTAAGTGTATTTTGTCTAATAAAAATTCACAGCGTACAACTATTTAAGTGTATTTTGTCTAATAAAAATTTACAGCGTACTTAGTGGAGAAGTAGTATGAGACTGCTGGGAGCAGGGATAAGGATGCGGTCGGGTTATTCGATGTAGAGTATTGCACCGAGGGGTCCATGTCCTTTGTTGGGGTCACCGTACACCCTATAGCTTCAGTCCAGGATGTGATGTCACTTCTAGCCTAGTTTCAGTCATTTTTACAGAAGTATAGGTCTTTAAAATTGGATTATGGGTTAGGTTTTTACTTTTGTTTATTGGTTATGGGCTATGTTTTGTAACTTTTTGTACATTGTAACTGGTTTGAAATTTTGAAAAGCTAAAAAATATAAGAATTCACTGGGGGTCTGGGGTGTTCATGCGCCTGGCATCACAGCCAGTAATGTTGGGTCCGACTAGTTCACTTAGGTGAGTGAAAAGCGGAAATTAGTAGCCTGTCCGTGGCCCGTAGTCACCCAAGTCAACCTTACCTCCTCGTTAGTTCCTCCTGGTAACTAGTACCCCAGTTGGTTCTAGGCTAACAAGGCTCTGACTAAGGGAAGGAAAACACCGAAAAGAAACCTGCTGCGATGGGATAACAACCCATCTAAATCAAGAAACCTGCTGCGATGGGCTAACAACCCATCCAGTTTAAGAAACCTGCTACGATGGGCTAACAACCCATCCAGTTCGAGAAACCTGTTACGATGGGCTAAAAACCCATCCAGTTCAAGAAACCTGCTATGATAGGCTAACAACCCATCCAGTTCAAGAAACCAGCTGCGATGGGCTAACAACCCATCCAGTTCAAGAAACCTGCTACGATGGGCTAACAACCTATCCAGTTCAAGAAACTTGCTATGATGGGCTAACAACCCATCCAGTTCAAGAAACCTGCTGCGATGGGCTAACAACCCATCCAGTTCGAGAAACCTGTTACGATGGGCTAAAAACCCATCCAGTTCAAGAAACCTGCTATGATAGGCTAACAACCCATCCAGTTCAAGAAACCAGCTGCGATGGGCTAACAACCCATCCAGTTCAAGAAACCTGCTACGATGGGCTAGCAACCTATCCAGTTCAAGAAACTTGCTATGATGGGCTAACAACCCATCCAGTTCAAGAAACCTGCTGCGATGGGCTAACAACCCATCCAGTTCAAGAAACCTGCTATGATGGGCTAACAACCCATCCAGTTCAAGAAACCTGCTGCGATGGGCTAACAACCCATCCAGTTCAAGAAACCTGCTGCGATGGGCTAACAACCCGCCCAGTTCAAGAAACCTGCTATGATGGGCTAACAACCCACCCAGTTCAAGAAACCTGTTGCGATGGGCTAACAATCCATCCAGTTCAAGAAACCTGCCGCGATGGGATAACAACCCATCCAGTTCAAGAAACCTGCTGCGATGGGCTAACAACCCATCCACTTCAAGAAACCTCTTGAGATGGGCTAACAAGCCACCCAGTTCAAGAAACCTGCTGCGATGGGCTAACAACCAATCCAGTTCAAGAAACCTGCTGCGATGGGCTAACAACCCGCCCAGTTCAAGAAACCTGCTACGATGGGCTAACAACACATCCAGTTCAAGAAACCTGCTATGATGGGCTAACAACCCATCCAGTTCAAGAAACCTGCTGCGATGGGCTAACAACCCATCCAGTTCAAGAAACCTGCTATGATGGGCTAACAACCCACCCAGTTCAAGAAACCTGCTATGATGGGCTAACAACCCATTCAGTTCAAGAAACCAGCTGCGATGGGCTAACAACCCATCCAGTTCAAGAAACCTGCTGCGATGGGCTAACAACCCATACACTTCAAGAAACCTGCTGCGATTGGCTAACAACCCGTCCAGTTCAATAAACCTGCTACGATGGGCTAACAACCCATACACTTCATTCTATTGTTACGGAAACTGCAAGTGTAGCTCCTATGCCAGCATATGCTGGAAATGGTTTTAGGTCAACGGCGATCCAGATTCCAATGGATAACGATCTGCGGTTTGTGGATAGCATGACGCCGGTGTGTCAAAGCCGCAAGGAAGCTCTTAGGCCGAATACGTCAATTATTCAGCCAAATGAAATTATTTACATTGGATGCTGAAATGTAAGATCACTTAACTCAACTGGTAAGGCAGCAATGCCTGCCAATGAGATGAAACGATACAGCATTGATATCTTGGGAGTGACTGAGTGTAGATGGACAAGTTCTGGTAAAGTCAGACTGAATACCGGTGAAACCATCTTATTTTCAGGGAGAGAGGATAATATGCATCACCACGGAGTAGCAGTGATGATGTCCAAGAAAGCACAGTAACTGCTTGAGTGGAAACTTATAAATGAGAGGCTGATCTATGTCACTTTTTTTAACCAATTACATCAAACTTTCTATCATACAGGCTTATGCACCAACCAATGCTGCTGGACAAAGACAACTTCTACGATCAACTGCAAACTTTAATTGATGGAGTACCGAACATGCATGATGTACTGATATTAATGGGGGACCTCAACACCAAATTAGATCATAACAATGAAGGTCGTGAGAATGTTATTGGTGGGCATGGAACCGCTAAGAGGAATGCTAATGGTGAGAAGCTTCTGGACTTCTGCGGCTACAACAATATGGTAATAACTGGTACAATTTCCCCACATAAGACCACGAGAGGTGCTGACATCGCTAGTGACCACCATTTGGTGCGCACAAACTTCAGACAGCTGAAGCTAAAGAGAAAACAGAAGGCAAAAGTAAATAGGATGAAGTACGATACTATCAAGCTACAACAGCCACCAATTAGAACCCAGATTTATGTCAAGTTAAGAAATAGATATGATGTCCTATTACTGTAGTACAAGATTATAATGATGAGACAGGTGATTATGTAGTAGAGTGTAAGTGACAAAACATCGAGAAAGCATACAATCAGCGCAAGAGGTTTTAGGATACAAGAAGAGCGACCAAAAACCATGGATAAGTAATGAATCTTGGAAGTTAGTTAAGGAGAGAAAAAGGCTGAAGAGTAATATTGAACAGGCCAAGTCAGATAGAATTAAAGGCAACTTAAAGAAGACATAAAGTCTGACATAATCCTTATTTCATATAATAGAATTGAAAATAACAAATGCACTGACCAAGTTTCATAACTCCCGAAGCAATCTAACACATTTGTTGTAATTAATAAAAACTTTAATACTACTATTTAAAAGTATCATGGAAGCTGCCATTTTGATTTCAAAACATGCAAAATATGATGTAATCAGACCAGCAGGATGTTGG
This sequence comes from Chiridota heheva, assembly GCA_020152595.1. Taxonomy (NCBI): domain Eukaryota; kingdom Metazoa; phylum Echinodermata; class Holothuroidea; order Apodida; family Chiridotidae; genus Chiridota; species Chiridota heheva. Next base: position 111,345 of record JAIGNY010000500.1, read on the forward strand.
AATGCTTTGTATTTCTTTATAGTCTACCTCAAGTTTTCTAGCTTATGAAAATTTGATTTTCTTTTGTAAGGGTCAAGGAAATATTTGTGTACACATGAAATTATCAAAACATGTTGTTAAAACTTTAATCACATTTAAAAAGAAATACATTATAATCCTTATGTCCCTATTGGGGAAATTAGGTCATCATGCACAATATTTCAATACAGAATTTAACAAAATGGCAGCCCCATGTATTGATTTCAAAGATGAAAAACCTGAGATAGTAATAAGATTTTGACTTGCTGTGTTTGGCAGCTGGTTAAGAGTTTTATCTGCCATTATATGAAATAATGATTGTATCAGACTCTATATTTCCTTTAAGAGCTAACTACCGCGAAAAAGATAAAGAAATCAAGAGGAACACAAGGAAGGACAAAAGAAAGTGGGTAGATGACATGGCTACTTCTGCTGAAATAAAAGAGCTTTATGACATTACCAAGACATTATGCAACGAATTAGAGGCAGAATAGGAAATGTAGAAAGAGACAAATTTGGAGGACTATTGACTGATGAGATGGCCAAGAGAGAGAGAGAGAGAGAGAGAGAGAGAGAGAGAGAGAGAGAGAGAGAGAGAGAGAGAGAGAGAGAGAGAGAGAGAGAGAGAGAGAGAGAGAGAGAGAGAGAGAGATGGAGATGGAGAAAGCATTTTGAAGCGTTTTAAACATACCAATACCTATTAATCCGGTAACATGATCTTACTTGTGATCCTGTAATACACAAAATAATACCAAAATCTTCGAAACAGGGGCTGATTGTGAAAGTCCCAAAGAAAGGTGATATTACCAACTGTGACAATTGGAGAGGTGTTACCTTAACATCAGTGCCTAGCAAAGTGTTTGAGAGAGTTTTGATCGATAGAATCAGAAACGGAGTTGACAGCAAGCTGAGAGTCGAACAAGCAGGGTCCACAGAGGAAGGAACACCGCCAAACAAATATTCATACTTTGCAACATATTAGAGCAGGTCGTCGAATGGCAGTCAACCCTTTATATTACCTTTGTCTGTTTGTTGACTTTGAAAAAGCGTTTGACTCAGCAAAATTACACAGGGAGAACCTATGGGAAATTTTGGCAGATTATGGTATCCCACAGAAAATCATCAGTTGAACAAGCAGGGTTAAGAGGAGGAAGGAACACCACCGAACAAATATTCATACTTCGCAACATATTAGAACAGGTCGTCGAATGGCAGTCAACCCTCTATATTACCTTTGTTGACTTCGAAAAAGCGTTTGACTCAGTAAAATTACACAGGAAGAACCTATGGGAAATTTTGGCAGGTTATGGTATTCCACAGAAAATCATCAGTTGAACAAGCAGGGTTAAGAGGAAGGAACGCCACCGAACAAATATTCATACTTCGCAACATATTAGAACAGGTCGTCGAATAGCAGTCAACCCTCTATATTACCTTTGTTGACTTCGAAAAAGCGTTTGACTCAGTAAAATTACACAGGGAGAACCTATGGAGAGCCTATGGGCAGATGGGAGAGCCTATGGGAGACGTATGAAAAATAATGACAGCTATCCCACAGAAAATCAGAAAATCTAAAATCTTTTCTAATGATAGTGGACTGGGTGATGTGTAACACAACTGAAGCCAATAGTAATGAAATAAGATGGAGGTTTATGTCAAGGTTAAAAGACCTTGATTTTGCGGATGACATCGTTCTGACCTCTACCTATCAACATATGCAAACAAAACTAACAAGGCTTAACCAATATGCTGCACAAACTGGGTTAAGAATAAATAAGAATAGGACTGAACTCATGAAAGTAAATAGTAGATGCTGTGACAAAGTGCAAATTAATAATGAACATCTGAAAGAGTTACATCTTACAAGTACATAGGAACAACTGTAAGCATACAGGTGGTGGAGGAGAAGATATTGTTAACATAATTTCTAAAGCAAGAACATCTTTCATGAAATTAAAGAAGATAAAGGAGCTCCAATATATATGAATTCAGTCAAAACAAAGATCAGATTATTCAACTCTATTGTTAAGTCAGTTCTCGTATACGGTTGTGAGACGTGGAAGACCAATGACACTAACAATAAGAAATTTGATACCTTTTGTTCAAATGCATGAGAAGAATTTTGAATATCAGATGGCCATCATGTTGTTTCAAATGATGAATTATTGAGATGTACTAAGCAAAGGAGAATTAGCAACGAAGTCAAAAGACGCCCAATAATTAACGACATCGAGAAGAACGGTAGTGAAGAAAAAAGAGAAGCTAGGTTGGAATTCTTGGAATGAAGACAGACACGTTGCCAGAGACAGGATACGTTTAGAGAGAGTACACTGCAGCCTTATGGGACACATGGCCCGAAGAGAACAGTGAGTGAGTAAGATTTCAACTCTGACACAGACTTAAACAATTACACGATTAGAACAACTTTTTACTTTCTTTGACCAATGTTTGGAAATTATAAAGAGGATCAACTTATCCTGCTCTTAGCTTATATCTTTGCTTTATAGGTATGTGCGACGCTCAGAAAATCTCACTTTATTTCAGCTTATATTTGTTTGTATTATATCCATGAAATTATATGCATCAAACTATATACATCAAATTGCAAACAGCGAAGTCCAACTTTCCTGAAATTCTTATATAGAGTGCACACCGTCATCCTCTCTTCCAATAAATATATAAGTAATGAATGCCATGCCTGGTAATTTCACTTTCTTGTTTCTCATTACGATTTCAATTTTGAAGATGAGCTCTGAGTGAGAACGTGCTACCGTGTTATATGTTGATGACTGGTTACCGCGAAATGTTCTTCCATGAAAACGTAATGAAATATTCAGTGATGCATTTCCGATTAACTGATCACCAATATATCAAGCGTACATGCACGCATGGCCAGCTTAGACAGCTGTTATTTGAATACTGCTTACTTTCTTCCCGTTGACGTGCTGGTAACATATAAACAGATAAAAGACCTTTCACATGCACTGACGTGTTGGCGCAGAACATGATGAGGCGCTATAAGATGAACAGAAAAAGCAATGTTATTTCTTGGAACAGAAAATATATGGATATAGCGATAATAGGGTATATAGCCCATGTAAGACCCACTTGAAACTTATGCGAATATCCTGTGTGTTTAAAGTATGAATATATGAATGAATTATTATGAATAATACAGATGAATATATATATATATATATATATATAATATATATATATATATATATATATATATATATATATATATATATATATATATATATATATATATATATATATATATATATATATATATATATATATATATATATAGCTCTATATTGTTTATATGTATTGAGTACTATTTTCCTGGAACTGATACCTGATTATTATTATACCCTGCTTCTATTTGTTGAGCACTCTTCGTCAGTACCAGCAATACACTTAAACCGGTTGAAATGGATTAATTCACCCTCAACTATTCAAACAAAAACATCCCATTGCCGTCAAGCAGAGAATACACGAAATCTCTACTAGAAAAGGTGGAAAGTATAATCAAGCGGATGAGATGGAAGCCTTTTTCTCCCTCTCCAACGAAAGCGACAGCAATTCTTCAGAACCTGATTTCATCAGACATAGCAAATTCGGTTTCAAATAAAATAAAAAAAACACCACCGCAAATCAAAGAACTGCTACCATTCGAAAGAGACATGCTGGAGTGGAGAATATTCAATTCCGCAAAGTAGATGACCAGTTCCATAGCAAGCTGAAAGCAGACATAGCCAGCATCAATTCAAGCCACAACATCTTTGTGCCCGCCGACAAAACTAGGAACATGTACGAAATGGAACACAAGCTGTGTGACAAATTGCTCACAGAGAACATAACAAAAACATACAAGCTTGCAGATCCACAAACCACCAATGAAATCAGCGAGGAATTTCACGCAATTGCCAATAAACTCGATATAAGTGATAGAATAAACGAAACCAAACCAACACCGGCATACATCACACTAAAGGACCATAAAGAAAACTTCGACCACAACCCCAAATACAGACTGATCAATCCTGCCAAAACTGAAATGGGGATAGTGAGCAAGCAGATTGTGGATATAAGAAATGAAGACATAAGACAGGCAACGCATGTCAACCAATGGCGCAACACAGCATCTGTCCTCGAGTGGTTTAATGACCTATCCATAAAAAGCGAACGTTCTCGTTCATCGTATTCGATATTATAGACTTTTATCCGTCCATCTCAGAAAACCTGCTACAGAAAGCCCTCGCATGGGCCAAATAGTATACCAAGATCTCTAAAACGGAACTCAACACCATAATGCACGCCAGAAAATCACTGCTATTTGACAGCACTGGCAGAACATGGCTAAAAAAGAATGCTCGCAATGCATTCGACGTAACCATGGGCGGGTATGATGGTGCCAAAATTCGGGCTATACATACTGAAAATACGTGAAACCAAGCCCCAAATGGAAAAAAAGTATAGGGACGACGGCCTAGCCGTGCTCAGAAGCCAAGCAGGCAGCCAAGCGAATAGAACCAGAAAACAACTCATAAAAGTCTTCCAATCATTTCGCCTCCGAATTACAGTTGAAACCAATCTAACGTCAGTCAACTATTTAGACGTGAATTTAAACTTGAGCACTGGTACGCACAAAATACACATGAAGCCAAATAACCAACCGGTTTATATAAACGCCCAGTCAAACCACCCACCAACAATTATCAAGCACGTCCCCAGCTCTTTTGGTAAACGGATTTCATGGCACTATCTTCAAACAATTAAATCTTCGCCCAAGCCGCCCCCACAAAAAATTAAGCCTTAAGTACTAGCGGATACAATGAATTCATCACTTTCACACCCGCAACTGAAAAGGCAACCCATCCAAGATCAAAGAACCGTGGAAAGAAAATAATTTGCTTCAATCCCCCTTCAGTAAGACAGTGAAATCGAACATCGGGGGTACCTTCATCAAATTAATTACGAAGCACTTCCCACCCAGACATAAACTGCACAAAGTATTCAACAGAAACACCCTGAAAATCAGTTACAGCTGTTTAAAGAACTTGCAATCTATCATAAAATCCCACAACACCAACATAATCGCATACGCTAACAAAGACACCAACCAAAAAACATGCAACTGCAGGGACAAAGCAACTGCCCCCTGAAATTAACATGCTTGACAGAGGCATTAGTATATAAGGCAGATGTAACGGCGGGTGATGAACAAAAAAAGTACATCAGATTAGCAGGGGGAGGGGGACTTTCAAGCAACGATATAGCAACCACAAGAAATAATTCAATCATGAAAAGCACGCAAAAGAAACAGGACTATCGAAACATGTATGAGCACTAAAGAAAGAAGGCAAAAGCTACAATATCTCTTGGCAAATCCTGAAAAAAATCGAACACAAATGCGAAAATCGGATCAGTGTAATCTATGCATTGAGGAGAAAGTGGAAATACTTAGGTCGAGGAACCCCAGCCTATTGAACAAAAGAACTGAGTTCCTGTCGAAATGTAGCCATAGAAACAAACGAAAGAGATAACCAAAAGCGAACTAAAATATATCAAAACCCATTCTAACATAAGCTGTCCGACTATTGCTATCGAAGCATGAAACTCTGAGCAACCGACGATTGCTATCGAAGCATGAAACTCTGAGCAACAGCAATACGAGTGTAATAATCATATAGATATAGATATATATATATATATATATATATATATATATATATATATATATATATATATATATATATATATATATATATATATATATATATATATATATATATATATATATATATATATATATATATATATATATATATATATATATATATATATATATATATATATATATATACAAGTGGAGCGTTCGACACGGTTGAGCATTCCATATTACTTCAGATAATAAACTATAACATCAATGATGTAGTAGCTCAACATAATTTGGGGGTGGTTAAGCCTGCTTTTTTTTTTTTTGAGGGTTGTTAATTCAAGTAGGCTGTGGTTGTTAGGAAAGAAATACATGTTTGATGTTAATTTTGTATGGAAATGCAAGCGGGAGCTTTCATATCGTTGTGATGCTAGAACATAAATGATGTAGTAGCTCAATATATGTTTTGGGGGTGCACTGGTATAAGACTATTTTTGTTGATGGGGAGTTACATTGGCTTGGCTTGGGTTGTTAGGAAAGGAAGTTTGATTAGCACTGGGTCAACAAAGGGTTTTAGAATGCCCGGAAGGGTGGGTAAACCTTACAGGCCCTGGGCAAAATCGATTTGGATCTAGCCTCTAACAATGACACTACAATATCTTTGGTATGAGATCCAAAGCGCCAGAGGTGTCGGAAGGAACTAGGGGAAACGGAAAGAGTAGAAAATCAAGTTCATGTGCGTTTTTGGTTTGTAGTTGAGGGGCACTTTTCATTTCAAAAAGGGGCACTCTTGTCAGTTTGACAGTTTTTGTTTGTCACTTTTGATTTATGGTTTAAAAGATTGGGGAGCCAAAACCAATGCTGACAATTACCCATCAGACGAACAAGTAAAAGGCTTCTTTTGAAAATTGCTGCTTAGAAAATTATTGGGGGCATGCCTCCTCCCACCACGGCCCTCGGTGTCGGCGCTCCTGGTAAAATGTTATGCTTTAATCATGTCAAATGAATACTAAATGTATGTGGCAACTTCTATATTGATTTTGTAGTATTTGTGAGTGCATGAAAATCTATTTGTTTTCAAGCTTTAAAAATTACCTAAAATAATTTCAAATAAGTTTCAAAAGGGCATTCTAGAATCAAGACAAATCCACTCACAGAATCCAGACCGGTCCGCCCTCAACTTTCAAAAGGGCAACTCCCGACGCCGTCCGCACAATTTCAAAAGGGCACCTTCTGCCACTTACTCTAGGGCCAGGAACAGTTGCCCACCCCCCCCCGCCCCTGTCCATTGCCGCCGTGGTTCCGACATCGCTGCAGAGGTAAAAATCACTATGGGCCCACAGGAGTCTTATTGCCCCACTTTGTATGGGAGCTTTATTCTCGTTTGAATATGTGAAAACTGTTTTCAAGAAAGCCTAAAAAAGCTAAGCCTCACCATCAATATGATCCAAATTTTATTTACATAAACAGAAATACCAACAGCAAAATACTTTTGTATAAAATCAAGATAGATTTTAAATCCTTGCAACAAGACATGATTTTAACTATTTGATAATGTATTGCAATTAATGTATTGCAATTAATGAATCACATTTAATCAATAATAGCATCTAGACCTAATAGCATCCCACAAATACACTTCCAAGTTGCAATCATTATAACAAAATATAACTAAAACGTTCTTTAAACTTTCTCTTGAAGTCCTTTTTAATATAAAGTGAATTTACTTGACCCCTGAATCCTTTAAAGGATTAGAACATTGGTCATGCAAGTTAATCTTATGTGAACAAGGACTTCAAAAGAACGCTATCCAACAACTTTGACCTTAAATATGGGGTACCAGAAGGGTCGTGTCTGGGACCGATTCTATTTGTTCTTTACGCAAGTAAACTATTCCAAATCATCCCCAACCACCTACCAACATCCCACAGCTACGCAGCTGACACACAGATTTTTCTCTCTTTTCGTTCAAATGACCAACTATCTGACTATGCGAAAATCGTGCCGTAAAATCAATTGAACGATGTATATAGATAACATTAAATCCTGGATGATATCTAACAAACTTTTTATGATAATAAAACGGAATTTATCATTCCTAGATCAAAGGTCACAACTATTGGTTACATGTTGGGCTGTCTGAAATTGAATCTGGAAGAAGTGTAAGGAATCTTGGTGTGTGGTTCAACCAAAGGTTCGACAACGAATTGTCCATGGATACCCATATTGCAAAAATTTGTCATCAAACGATTCAAGTCTGACTATTGCCCATGATTTTGCCACTACTGGTATTGAGTACTGCAATTCTCTTTTACATTGTCTTCCAATTCATCAAATCAAAACACTACAGAAAGTTCAAAATGCTGCAGCAAGAGATTGATTAAAAATGTATCAAAATTTCATCACATCTCTCCTCCCTTGCTTGCTCTTCACTGGCAACCTGTGGAATTCAGAATTCAATTTAAAATACTTCTGTTTGTCTTTAAATCTCTACACATTATGGCACCTAGCTACTTGTCAGATTTGATTATCAGAAAACGTTCAACAAATTACAGTCTAAGGTCCAATAATGATATATATTTGGTTGTGCCTCGTACTCCCTGCAAATTCTTTGGTGACAGAGCGTTTGCTAGAGCAGGACCGTCTCTGTGGAATGCTTTGCCTATCAAAAATGCCGATTCTTTTGCCGTTATCAAAAAACTTATAAAAACACATCTTTTTAAGGTTGCTTTTGACATTTGAATGTTTGATTTTATCATATTTTAGAAGGTTTTAAAGTCTGTTTCACTCTACATAAATTTTTGTATTACCTTTTTTAAAAATTTGTTTTATACATAATTATCTTTGATATTTTATCGCGAAGTCTATCAGTCTATAAGAACCATTTGTTCTTTTAATATCATAATTTTAAAGTACTTATAGAAGTTATTTTACCTTTTAATGTTTTATTGGAATAGATGTACTGTTCTTAAA